>PVLD010003680.1:0-137941 GCA_004027595.1 Dinomys branickii
CCCACTCGGTGATCTGGTCGCGAGCGCCGATATCTCACCAGTTATTGGAGTCCCTGCAGGCATGAAGGTTCCAAGGTGCCAGTCTATCCTTTGGGGCTTTCTGCGCGGCCCGCCCGATGCACACAAAACGTGAGACCGCTGGGCGTTGCCGCCGCCAGAGAGCCGATCTCTGTCGGGAGTCGCCGGAGAGCTGCGCCGGGTCGGGGGGCGGGAGGGATCGAGCTGTCTGTATTCTCGGGGCGCTAGGACCCAGCAAATCTTTCTCTCCGCTCCCGGCGGCATTTGGGGCCCTCCGTGCGGCTCGCCCGACACACACGAAACGTGGGATTGCCGGGCGTCTCCGCCGCTAACAAGCCGATCTCTGTCGGGAGTCGCCGGGGGGCTGCGCCGGCTCAGGAGGCGGGAGGGATCGAGCCGTCCATGCTCTCAGGGCGCTAGGACCCAGCAAATCTTTCTCTCCGCTCCCGGCGGCATTTGGGGCCCTCCGCGCGGCCCGCCCGACAGGCGCGAAACGTGGGATTGCCGGGCCTCTCCGCCGCTAGCAAGCCAATCTCTGTCGGGAGTCGCCGGGGGGCTGCACCGGCTCGGGAGGCGGGAGGGACCGAGGCGGCGGCGCTCCCACTGCGCTTGCACCGAGCCAAGCTTCTTCCCCGCGGGGATCGTCCCTGGCTCCCAGCGTCTGGGGCTTTCCCACGTCTCGCCCTGGCAGCCTGGTCTGCCCTACCACATCTCCCCCGGCATCTCAGAGAAATACGCCCAGTTTAAACTTCCCAGCCGAGGTCCCGGCATTCACGCTCGCCAAGTCTGTCTCGAGCTGGTGGTGTTTATTAAGGAGGTTCGCTCCCTTGCTGCTCACCTGGTCGCCATCTTCCCCGGATCGTAACCTCCTTTAAATACAATATTTATGATGAACATTTTCCTTATTAATCTCCACTTATCACATTTTTCCCTTTAACCAATTCTACTGGGGACGGAATTGTTTCTCAGTGTATGTCTGGAAATATGCAGATATTGCTTTGCTGTGATAACTGAGGCAGGTAGTTAATGAATGGCAGCAGAGGATGTTCAGTATCTGTATCATATTAGATGATCCTACACCACAAAACAAAAAAGCTGAAACCAAATAACAGTGGTTCTGCTTAAAATGCCACTAAGCCACATTAGGTAACACAAGTACCTTTAATGCTGTATACTCTCGTAAGAGTTAGGGTGTACCTCTGCAACGGAAAGACAGAGTCATGCCCTCATAAAGATCGCAATCTGGAAGCTCCTTGTAGAAGAGTGAGAAAATACAAGCTGTAAGTTTCCATTCACTATATAACCGAATGTCCAAAAGGCAACTTTGAGTTACAAATGCAAAGCCTTCGGGTGATGGCAAAAAATCTAAGCAATGGGAAAGCAGTTCATCACTTGTTCTACAGCCCTCCCCTTTTTAAAATAATTTTGGTACTTCATTATTAATAATACTAAACATACATTTACTCTATGACCCTTAGTAGGGACTTAGCATTTTTATTTGTCCACTTATCAACAGACATTTAAGTTTTTCTATTTTTTTAGGTACTCTAATGCTGTGATGAAATCTGTATGCCAGTTTTTATGGGAGTGGTTTTTCACTTCTGTTTGTTATATGCCTAGGAGCACTGCTGGGTTTTAAGTAACTTTTGAGGTATTGACCCTTGGTGTTTCGTTATTTATCTCCCCTTTCCATTGATCACAATTTCAATTTGTTTTATATTTTTCCTAATCCAAACGAAACTGTATTCTCCTGGAACTGAAGCCAACTTCTCTTGAGTACTTAGATACCTTAAAGATTGTTCCGATGTAAAAAGAAATCTTTAAAAAATAAATTTTAAAGCAAATTATCCGTTTGCATGAAGTGAAGATAGGAACATTAAAGTGTTATGTATGTCCCTAAAACGTTCAGAAGTCACTTCTCTGAGTAAGATCTGTTTCATCATATGCAGGATCTCATTGTGCTTTTTATGGTTTTATAGGTTTCAATTAGCTCAATTGTAATTGCTTGTCAGTACCTCATTCTCAGCTATAAATTTGTCATAAAAAAGAGTAGAAATTATCAAATTTTATTGCTCATGACTTTATTATTTTATTGTTCCTCTTATTGTTCCTGCTACTTTGGAATATATTCTTGGCTAACAGCTGTTGTGATATATTTTATAGGCAGATATTTTAGCAATTTGCATTGTAATTTTCTTTGTTATGTGTGTAGATTATTGCTTTTCGGAGTAAGAAAGAAAATGATCATATGGAAAATGGAAAAAGGAACCTGGAAGAGACTGTATAAATATATGTGACATATACTTTTTATATATGATCATATATATTATATAGCTTCACTCAGTTTCAAGATGTAGATCAACAAGTGTTTAAAATTATATTACCAACCAGTTGGTAAAATGATCATTTAATTAGTTTGTTTAGATAAAAATATTTGTGTATTAATATTAGACTGAACACTGATTATAATAAGCTATGAAAGCAATTTAAGTCTCTATTAACTGATGAATGAATATCAAAATATTAAGGGCACAGACTGGAGTAATGTTCAATCTTAAAAAAGATTTTATCCTTTGCAGTGACACGGTTAAATCTGTAGAACACTATGCTAAGTGAAGTGATACAGGCACAAGAAACAACACTGCATGATTCACTTTTATATGGAATAGAGAAACAGAATAGAAAGAGCATCATGAGTGCAGAGAAGGAGAGGAAGGTCAAAGGGGGTGGAGGTGCAGCTATGTGGAATGAGTAGTCTAGAGATCTAATGTGCAGTATAAAGCTATTACTAATATTTTATTATTTACACAGAAAATTTGATAAGGGAGTTCATTTTAGGTGATCATACTATACAGGACAAAGCTAATTATAGAAGGTGATACATAGGAACATTTGCTTACTTCATTGTGTGTATGTATATCCTAACATACTGTTCAAAGTAGAGGGCAAAATAAAGGGCAAAAAGAAAAATAAAAAGGAAAAAATTAAAAGGAGAAAAAAGAAACCCCAAGGCCCAAAGGTCAAGGAAGGAGAATAAAAGGAAAAATTTGGATTAGCTCCCTCAAAGAATCCTGTATATTTTTGAATGAGAGGAGTTTTGTTTTTGTTTTTCAGGATATGCAGTCTTGAATCCAGCAAGTCACAGTTTTTCCCACTTAGCTTTAAGGCCTATGGTTTTTGAGTGTGTCCTACTTGCCTCTCTGTCCATGCACTCCAGACTGTGGCAAGCATTGAAGTTGAGGTTTGTCTTTGTTTGGACTGGTAGATGTGGACAGCAATTAGACCACTGATCTTTGGTAGAGACAGGCATCAGGGCAGGGGTTCAATGAGACTGCTAGACTTAATGCCAGTACTTTCAAATCCAGCTGCCTCCAAAAGCCACACTTGGTGTGCCTGGTTTCTCACAGTGGTGACTGTGGCCTGTGGCCTTCCCATCCTGAGTTTAACCTTCTCAGGGGTCTATGTCTGGACTGCACACTTTCTGAAGCTGCCTCCTATGACTGTCTCTCATGGAGTCACTGTGAGAAGCTAACACTGGAAGTGCTAAGTGAATGTTGTACAGTTGTCCTGTGGGTTGTGGTTAAACAATTAACCCCTTCCCAGAATAATGCTTGGTTAAACACTCTCCAGCAATGTGTTGGGTCTGCACTGAGTTTCTTCTCCAACTCTAGCCTGCAGTGAAAGAGTCGCTATCAGAGTAAAGCCCCACACTGTTTGTGTAGCTTATAATAGATGTGGGCCTTTCTTGGGACTAGAGCTGCTGGCCAGGTCTGTAATTTCTCACTGAATTTGCTGATCCTCTGTGCTTACCTTCTCTCTATGGGCATTGCCCTTGTCCATAAATTGGCAGATAGCTGTGGCCAGGGTGCATAATCTACTGGTGTGGAGTTGGTTGGGGGCCAGTGCACAGGTCCTTCTGGTCTGCAGGGGCACAGGTCTGTCTGGTTCACAGAGCTGAAAATAAATTTTGATGGCATTACAATTAGAATGGTAGACTTCACTAGTAACATACTAAAGTAGTCATTCTATATGTTGAGCAGGGGTGTTAGTATAGTATTGGGAATGCATATATTCATTTTGCTTACATCTATCACGAGTACAATGCATCATCATTTATAGTCATGCTGCCCTACAACAGATCTCTTGAAGGTTATTCTTCTCATATATTCTGTTACTCTGAAGAAGTGTTTCTGACCAGTATCTTCCATCTTCCTTTTCTGCTAACCACCTATCCTCTGGAAGCCACCATTCTATTCTCTAATTCTAGGAGATCAACTTTTTAAGAAACCATATATAAATGAGATCAAGTGGTAGTTGTCTTTCTGTACTTAGTTTATTGTACATAACACAATATCTTCCAGGTTCATCCATGTTGATACAAGTAGCAGAATTTCATTCTTGTAGTAGATAGTGATATATATAGATATGGACATACAGTATATATAGTGATATATGTATAGTATATATAGATAGAGTGATTATACACACACACACACACACACACACACACACACACACACACATAAATCACATTTGTATTTATCCATTTGTCTGTTAATGATTCCATACCTTGGCTATTGGGAACACTGCTGTAATTTAAATAAAAGAGGAAAAATGAAAATACCTTCTTAATATACCAATTTCATTTCCATTGAATATATATTCAATGGCAGGATTTCTAGATCTATTTCTAGTATTTTCAGGAATCTCCATACTATTTCCCATAATAGCTGTACTAATTTACATTCCCAACAAAAGTGTAAACGTTTCTCTCATCAGCAATTACTATCTTCTATGATTTTTGTACTAGTCATTCTGAGGTGAAACAATATTTTACTGTACTTTTTATTTGTATTTACATGATGATTAGTGGCATTGAGAATTTTTTTATACTTGTTAGTAGTCACTTGTATGTCTTTTTTTAAAGTGCACATTCAGTTCTGTAGGTCAATTTTTAACTAGATTATTTGGGGGGATTTTATTAAATTATTTGAGTTCCTTACATATTTTGGATATTAACCCCTTGTCAAAGGTATATTTTACAAATATTTTCTCTCATTTTTGTAAGTTGTCTCTTTACTCTGTTAATTGTTTTATTTGCCATGGAGAACCTTTTTCATTTAATGTAATCCCATTTATTTACTTTTGCTTCTGTTGTTGCCCAGCTTTTGGAGTTTTATCCAAACATGCAAACAAACAAAATAGAGCAAAACTTTGCCCAAGCTAATGTCTTGAAGTGTTTCCTCTATGTTTTCTTTTAGTAGCTTTATAATTTTACACACAACCATTAAGTCTTTAATACATTTGGGTTAATTTCATATAGAGTGGTATAGGTCTTATTTAATTTTTGTGTATGTCCATATCTAGTTTTCCTTATCCCGTTTATTGAAAAGACTGTTCTTTCCCAATGTGTGATCATGGCCCTTTTGTCAAAAATCAGTTGACTATAAATACACTGATTTATTTCTGGTCCCTCTATTCTCTTTTATAGGACTATGTGTCTATTTTTATAGCAGTACCATCAGGCTGTTTTCGTTACTATCCCATTTGTACAATCCCATTTACAACAGCTGCAAAAAACAGCCAGAAATAAATGTAGCCAAGGACATGCAAGACTTGTGCAATGCAAATGTTAGAATATTAATGAAAGAAATTAGAAAGACAGCCAATGTTTACAGATTGACTATTATATATGTCCATGCTACCCAAAGAAATCTTAAGTGAAATCGCTATCAAAATATCAATAAAATTCTTCACAGAAATATTAAAGAAACTAAATTTCATATTGTATATATAAAAGATCCTTTTAAGTAGTCTTGAGCCAAAAGAACAAAGCTAGAAGAATCACATTACCTGACTTCAAGGTAATGTAATCTTTCTTAATGAGATTTAAATACT
Organism: Dinomys branickii; assembly: GCA_004027595.1. NCBI lineage: Eukaryota > Metazoa > Chordata > Mammalia > Rodentia > Dinomyidae > Dinomys > Dinomys branickii. The sequence goes on from PVLD010003680.1 coordinate 5,917, forward strand.
CAAAAAATACTTGTAGCATTTACATTTATTATCTTCAGTATAATATTCATCTTGAATTTATTCCAAGTAAATTCATCAAATTTTATTCCCATTACTACACTCTCCATCTTTACTGAATTCCCAGGAATTCTGTTAGCATCTTATAAAGAGCAATCAATTTTAAATGCTTTTTATGAAACAAAGGTACATTAAAAATTAAACCTGATAGTGAAATTTAGTTCAGAATATTTTATTTTAGCACTGAGTTCATATGAAATCATAGTTTCATTTCCAAAGTGAAAAGGAGTGTTTAGTTTAAATAAAAACTGTACAGAGAAATTTTGACTCTAATCATAGATTTAAAAGAAAACCCATAATGTTTTAATAAAATATTGGTAGTGATAGAATATCAGAATGTAAACATCTACAAAATACTTAGTTTTATATATAAATATGTAATATATATATATATATGAATTATGTGTAAACTGTTTAACATCCTAGAATAAATATTTGTGACCCTTTCATAGCGATTATTTGTTTCATGAGCTAATGCAAGTAAGATTATTGGTGAGTTTGGTTTATTCTTTTGTATGTTCTGTATGCTTCAAGTCATTCAAAAACTTAATTGTGATCATTATTTATAGTTTATACTATCAAATATACCATTGACAGAATCAGTTCTGAACTTTGTGTATCTGTGGATGACTATTTCTTCATATTGCATACCTTTAAGTGAACCATTCTTACACCTTGTTATGATCATGTTATCAAGGAGAGTTATTACATACCAGACACAGAGTAGGAATGAATAAGTATCATAGATAGATAGATAGATGATAGATTAAACAGATAGGTGTGCTATGATATACATGAAGGATTTACAAGGAAGGCTTACAACAGCCACCTGCCAGTCAGGTACAGAGTAGTGCAAAAGGGCCTTCTGTGCACTTGTCTTTGATCTGGAGCTCACTGTAGAGTCCCATGCATGTCTGTATCTGGAAGCTAAAAGGTCTGCACTGCATAGCTGAACAGTCTGCAACTGGAAGCCTGGAAACAGATGTCCAAAGGCAATGGTAAAGTCTGGAGCTCCTCTGAAGAAGCAGAAGCGAGACTCCTTCCCCTTTTTATTCACTTTAGGATACAAACCTATTGGTCGGTGCCACTCACTTCCGGTGGAAGGAAAGGGGTGTTTCTTCTTTAGTGAGTTAGTCATCCAGACTACCCAGAACTGTGCTAAACCAATCTGCTAGATATTTCTTATTCAAGTTGACAGTGCAATTAAGTATTACAAATGTTAATCCAACCTCGTATTTGAAGTATGGAGGAAGGGAAGCTAGGACTTCCTACTAGCTCATCCTCAGCACAAAAGCCACCATAAATCATATGTAAATGAATTAGTTGGATTGTGTTTCAATTACACTTTTTTTATAAATATAGTTGCTGATCCAAAATTGGCCTATGACCTATAATTTTCAGTCTCATGATTTAAAAATTTACAAATTATGTTTTCATTCCTTCTTTCTTTCTATCCCTCTCCTATTTTAATATATACAGTTTACTTCTCTATTTAAAATATACCTATTGGGGCTGGGGATATAGCTCAGTGGAATAAGTGCTTGCCTAGCAAGCGCAGGGTCCTGAGTTCGATCCCCAGTACCGAAAAAAAAAATAAAATAAAATGAAATATACCTATTTTCCAAGACCACAAGATCTTCCTGAAGGAAAAGAGAAAGATTTTCCTATCTAAACTGCACTTGTTGCTGGGCACGGTGGCGCACACCTGTAATCCCAGCACTCAGGAGGCTGAGGCAGGAGGATCGTTGCAAGTTTGAGGCCAGCCTGGGCTACCAAGTGAGCTCAAGGCCAGTCTGAGCTGCATAGCAAGACCCTGTCTCAAAAAGACAAAAACAAATAAATAAATAGCATTTGTTTTGCCAAGTATCTCTATGTATTGGGTTGGACTGGAGGGAGTGGTAAGTGTTATCATTTTTTTTTCTAAGAAGCTGAAATGATTTTGTGAAAAAATAATGGACAAGAAAACCCGTAACAGAAAGTGATTAGAAAGGTTGCCTAAATTGCATCCCTTATTTTTAAGTTACTGGAGTGAAGCTGAAAGAAAATGAAAAAAAAAATTACCTAAGTAAATAAACTCAATGCAGAAATGAAGTGAACAATATACACACTTTTGCTAAACTGAGCATCAGCAATTCCAACAACTTGTTATGTTATATTGTTCATGTCATCTAAAGGAAAATGTATCTAATAAAGTCTGAGACAGTGCGCTATCCAGACCATTATGTTCCCAAATCTTTCTATCACCTGTCAAATTATATCTGAGTCTGGTGCTGTTTCCCTGAATCTGCCAATTATTTCATTTCCTATTTTTTATGAATATGGAAGCAGAAATATATTAAAAATCTCTGATTGTTATCTAGAAGTTCATTTCCCCATGAACTGAAAGACTAAAGCATTTTGACTAGGGAAACATCAAGTAAAGCTACATAAAGCAAAAACGTTAATTACCAAAGGTCCTTTACCGGGGAACCTAACCTAGACCACGGAAAGGAGGTAAAAGAGCACACACACCTGCTGCTCCTCTGCTTTCCGCAGACCTGAATGTCTTAGGCCTTCCTCAGCAGTCACATGTTCTTAATTTAAATACCATCTTTTGCATTGCTTCTTTGCTCACTGTGGCCTTTTAAAAATCAGAACTGAAGCATGTTATACAAAGAGAATAATATCTCCCATTGAATGAATTTGCCCATGTAACTAGTGTCCATGTCAAGAAAGAAAATTACTGGCACCCGAAGAGCACCTTGTCTTCCCCCTTCATCACAAATCCCCAGGAGTCTCTGCTGATGCCTCCTGACAACACAGATTTTGTAGCTACTTGTTCTACTCCCAGTCCAGACTCTTTTGAATCTACCTTCTTTGGTTCAATGTCATATTTGTGAGATTCATCCGTATTGTCACGCACAGCTATAACTTGTGCTTGTTTGTTTCTCTGTAGTAGCCCATTATACAAATATAACATACTTTATTTGTCCATTGTCTTGCTAATAGGAACTACTTTCCAGCTTGGGGCTATTACCAATAAAACTACCATGACCATACTGATACATGAATAAAGGGCTGATATATGCACATTGCTATACATACCTAGAAGTCAAAGTGCTGTGTCATAAGGTGTGCATGTGTTCGGCTTAATGGTTCAGCCTGCTTCCTGAAGCCAACAGCAGATTTCAAACAACAAACTGGAAGGCATTCTTATGGAAGGGAGATGCAGCAGTGGCCAAAGCCATGGGAGCTAGAACAACTCATAAAGAACAAGAAACCATTTAATGTACCACGGCATAGCAGCCACAACCAATTGTGACCATGATCATCTTGTTTCATCAAAATAGTCTCCTGTAGCTTCCATATAACATGGCAGGAAGACTCTTCAGTAACTAGCAATAATTTTTAAAGTCTGAACCCTTTAAGTAGGATAAGCTTCTTTTATCAAGAAGTCATTTTTGCAAAACTATTCATTACCCAGGATGCTCTGCTCTTTTTGTACGTCTAGACACACTGTTGGCTTGTCAAAACCCAGAAATGCTGATAAAAACTGGGACCAACGGTCTGGAGGAACCAACTTACCAGTCTGTACATACAGAGCATTTTCATATATTTCTGTCAAACAGCAGTGTATTGATTCTAATTTCATAATCAGGATGGCCTGGATGATGGCAGTTTGAAGCCAAATGTAAAGTGTGAGTTCTTCCTGCAAAGCAGAAGTTCACAAGTTTGGAACTCCAGCCTGAAGGTATGTGCTGTGACTCATAGGATGCAGCTCTCTGACAGGTCCTGTTCTTGGCTTCTTAGCTTTCTTGCTCTTCATTCTGGCAGGGCTCCTGTTAACCTCAACGGCAGAGCCTCAGTTCGCTTGTGATGACCAAAGCAGATGAGCCGTGTTGGAGCATTTCCTATCATAAGTGCCAGGCTAATGGGGAGAACTTTGCTAATTTTGAGGAGTACAAGTGCTCATAATAAGTATTTCAATCACACACAGACATTATCTTGGATAGCTGGATTCAGTCATTTTCTAAAAAAAAATTACTTCATTTGTAAGTATGAATTTAGATATAAATACTTAAAATATAAACATAGATATAAGACATACCTTTTTCACATTAAAGTCATGTGACTCCAGAAGATATTTCCCTACTCTAAGAATCTTAATGATGACAGTGCTCTAAGAAATGCTCCTGGAAGGATTTCAGAGGTGGAGTGGAATTGGCACCAGCTACGTGGTTACCAAGGGAATTATAAGGTTCAAAGTTCCCATGCTTCCACCACTGACTATGGGTTAGATGCTTTCTGGAGCTTGTTTTTCATCTTCACAGTAACCTTGACAGAAAAAACATTGTAGTTCCCATTTTGCATATACAAAAACAGAGGCAGAGAGAGACTATACTACTTTCCCAGTGTCATATAGGTATTGTTATGGTTTGTGTGTTGATGTCCCCCCAAAGCCTAATGAAGTCATGGGACAGGCTTCTAGAGTTTTTGATTGACTCATGGTCCAGTGCTGGGATTATGGGTGTGAGTGCTGGGATCATGGGTATGAGTGCTGCACCCGCCCTGCACTGGGTGTAGCAGGGTGAGTAACCTGCATACAATATAAGGGAGGAAGAGAGGCTCACTCCCTGCTCCTCCCTTTTGTTCTTGCTGCTTTTGCTGTTTTCTGCCCCCTTGAACTGTTGTCCTTTGTCATGTGCCACTCTGCCTTGGAGCCAGTAAAGTACAGACTGATACCTCCACAAACTGTGACCTAAATAAACCTGCCTTCCTTAACTCTGGGTGTCAGGTATTTTGTCTCAGCAATGACAGAAAAGTAACCAAGACAGGTATCAAGCAGTAGAGCTGTGACCATACCTAACAGCAATAGAGCCAACCATGCCTTCAATCATTCTTTGTGCTACTTAACTCTTAATTCAAGGGTGAGTCACACAGGCTTTTTCTGAGGACCATGCGAGCTACACACAAAAATGAGGAAGGAAAGAATGGTAGTTATAACACATGTCAATTCAAATCCACAAAGGAAAGAAGAGAAAATCACCTAATACATGTCTAATTTTTCCCAAGCCAATAAAGATCCTAACTAATAGAGCTCAGTCTTCGCTGCCTGCAGAATCATCTGGGGCCAGGCCTGGATCAGTGCCTCAGATTCTGTTTCACTTGCATAAAGCCTGGGTAGCAGTATGTCTGAAATTTTCAGGTGACTCTGTAGCCAGAGTTGAGAATCACAGATTAATTTGACATGTGACCCATCCATAGTACTTCCTGTTGCATAGTAGTGAATATGGAGAAGGGAGAGAGAGGAGAAAAGTAGAGCGTCCGCACATGGCGGTAGCATCATTTCAGCCAGGGCACGAAGGTCTGGAGTTGGATTCCCGGGGAGGGAAGGTTAGTCTTAGGGAAAAGGGCCTGTGGAACTTGTGTGGAACTGACACAGGGCATGTTGAGGGCTGCTAGGGAACTTCGCTCTTTACACTGATTTGAAGCCAGCCTTTCCCTGTGACTGAAACATCACAGTCCCGCTAGCTTTCACTCTGTGAAAAGAAAATTTGAACTGAGAAGAGGCCAGTGATGGACAACAGTAGAGAAGAGTAAGAAGCCACCTGTGCCTTACAGGGAGTAATACACGACTGTGTCCCGGAATGGCTATGAAATAGAGCTCCAGATTTAAGATAGCAATACCTGGCGTGTTTTGGTGTCAGGCTTTAGTATTTGTTAAACAAACTGAAACTGACAATGGATGGAGAAAGACCCACAGGGATTTCATTTTAAATAAGCCAGATTTTAAAAAGAAATTCTCCTCCAAAATTACATTTTACACTCAAGGACAAGACTGAGCTCTTTCAGAGTCCTAATCTTAATAAAAGGAGCTCCTGGCCCAAGTGAGAGTTAAAGTAACACAAATGTGTAGCTTAGATATTTAAATGGGCACCTTTACAACCCTCACCTGCAGAAGAAGCTGGATTTGTCAGATAGACAAGAGTCTCCTGTGGCCTTTTTTTGAACACAACCTTCTCCTGCACATGAGGAAGCACTCTTTTGACTCGTATGGTAATTTTTTAATACTTTGTTTTATAGTTTGATTTCCCAAATATGTATTCATAAACACTACAGTTAGCATTGCCTGTTTTATTGTTAAGGTGATTTAAATCTCTTTTAATCTACACTTCTGTTCCTTTCTCTTATTTTATTCCATTGCAACTTGTTTGTGAAAGAAACCAACCCATCTTTTCTTTACAGCTTTGCTCAGATGAGATTTTGCTTGATGCACTTCCACCATGTAGCACCCCATTTCCTTAGTCCTCTGTATTTCTGACAAACTGGTAGGTGGATACAGAGGCTTAACAAAGTTCATCTTTGATCACCTGGCAGTGGTGTCTCAGGCAGTGATGTTTCTTCTCCAGCAGGTGGGTCCCCACTGTCCTCTGTTTTAGGAAGCAGCCGCTAACGCTCAATCTGCACGTCTTTACTTCATTAATGGTAAAGGGTGAGACTCCAACTTATCATTCTTTTTTCATTAATTTGTTGGAATATTTTTACACAGAAACGCTTGCCTACTATTTGATTATCTAGTGGTCCATTTATAGAAGAAAAGCAGGATAAGTGCTTGAATACTCCATTTTATCAATGATCAGAACAAAACTTTCGTGCCCTAGCACACTACCCAAAAGGTGGTCACTTCATTTTTCTTGTTATTGGGTGCTCATAAACAAATGCTCTGTCTCAATTATCACAGTTGTTACGATCTCTGAGTAGAATATTTTTGTATCTGTCATTGCCCTCAAAATGATGGAGAACAGAAGAAGCCTGAACAGTTCCATCTTTCCCTTCTGATCCTCCCCAACAATATGGCCAAGAGAGGCAAGACAGCATAGTGTCCAGAGTCCAGATTTCAGAGTCACTGCCAGGAGCCATTGGCTTAAGTCTTTGCTGTCAGTTACTAGTTGTATGACTTTCTGCCTCTTTCCCAACATCCCAGAGACTCTTTCTGCACCTCGGCAAAAGCGAGAGTAATAACATGTGCCTCAGCTTGATGTGATGCATGAATTGAGAAGGTGCAGAGTATCTAGCGCACTGTCTGGTGCGTAGCAGGTACCTGGTACAGGTTCCTTCCCTTTGCTGATCTCTGCTTGCAGCCCTCTGGGGATGTGTGCTGAGTCCTAGAAAGAGTAAGCACTAGACCTAGCTCAGAGGGGCAAGCGTATGAGGAACAGAAGTGCTTTTGGAAAGGGGTGATCCACCCACTGAGCAACACGTCCAGAGATTTAAGCCTGCAAATGCACGTGGTACTCACTTTTTTTTGGCCTTACTCTCTTTATTTTTGAGTTTAGGTTTATTGTTTGTTTTGGCTTTGTAATTAAGTTTTTTGGTACAATTTAGATACACATAATAATCACATTCATCATAGGGAGCTTGGACCTGTATTTGTCTTCATTTCTCCTAAAAGAAGTTTTCATTACTGCCAGTCTATAGAGTTTATTTTCATTCCCTTTGTTTTCTGAGATAGTTAGCTGGTATTTCCTACAAGCCTTTTATTATAACACTAATCAGCTTTGCCAACCTTTGATAAGACTGCCCTTGGTTACAGCACCATGGGCTTCCCAGCCAGATGAGAGTCCCGCACTTCTATCTAGTTGAAAGGATTCCAGCCTTTGAGGAGGATGGTTTTCCCTGGAACTGCCTCAGAAACGCCTTGTAGAGTGTCAGCCTTGCATCCCAACATGTAGGTACTACACATCCCACTTTCCATGTGACTTTCTGTGTAACCCCTCCCCACCCTTCTAAATCTAGCATGCTGCTGTTTTTCCAACTTGTGCCTTCACAGCTTCGGAGAAAGTGTCAATGTAAAAAATGAATACACATAGAAATTGCCATTAATTTCTAAAGAGAGGGACATTCCTTTCTCTGGGAAAGCTTTAGATGACACTAGATACAGTCAGGCAGACCCAACCAGTGGTTTACTCAGACTGTATGACCTTTTATTACCCTGTTGAGGAGGCTTTGGGCATTCTACCATAGTAGTTCTATCAGTCACCCTTGTCTTACTACAGCAACATACAGGAGGCAGTTAAGATACAAAAAGAAGAGGTTTATTTAGCTTCACAGTTCTGGGGTTCAAATCCAGGATTAGGCAGCCCCATCACTTGGGGCTCTGGTGAGGACAGCACATTGTGGCAGGAGTTTATGGTTCACATCAAAACTGGCAGCGATCCCACTTTACCTTTGAGGGCACAGCCTCCAGTGACCAGAGGGCCCCCCACTAGTCCTTGCTTCGTAAAGGTTCACAGTGCCTCCCACTCATGGGCTTGTAGGAGATGCTGCCCATATTCACACCATAGCAGTAACCTAACACCTGCACATGTAGATAATTTTTCGTGAGAGAGGCAGGAGGTCATTTGCAGGAGGGTCTGTACAACCTGCCGCTATCTATGTAAAAGCACTTATGTGCAGTGCAGCCATCCTGGGCAGGGCTGCAGATGGACTTCTATTCCCATTAAGTCAGAGAGGCAACTCTCAGGGATGCTAGACTGAGGACTAACACTTGACACTTTCCCCTTGCTATCCCGAAGTGTTTGTTCTCCTGAGCGAGGCCTCTGTTTTTCTCAGTGAGCTCCAGCCTTCACTCACCCCTTGCTTTCCTGGTGAGATGGCTTTTGACCTCTGCGCTTGGACTTCTAACTAAGGTGAACTCCGAAAGCCTGTCACTTTCTCTTTCACTCACCCCACCTCATAGAGGTCCCTTTATTCTCATGTTGTACTCAGCTCCTCCTGCATATCGAGCACTGTGTCCCCATTAGTGGGAGCCAAACTATTTATAATGAAACGGAAGAAAATTTTTGTATACATAAAATATAATGAATATGTGGTGTTATCTGAAGTTCCCCATTAAGTCAATTTGTAATGATCTCTCTTCAAAGGAAATTAATAAAAGAATTGCCTATAGGTTAAAATATTGAAGTGTATCCATCCAAACATCATCTTATAGTAGACTAAGGATGTCTCAAGATTTCATCTTCTCATTTTGTGTCTACTCTTCCAGAAAAGAGAAAGAGATTATAGGAGAGAGATCGTAAATAACCAGTTTATATCTTTGAGTTGATCTTGGGCCACAGCTATCTCAAATTTTCACAATTCAAAGTAATATCAATATAAGCCAGGCACGATGGTGCACACCTGTAATCCCAGCTCTCGAGAGACAGAGGCAGCAGGATCGCCGTGAGTTTGATGCCAGCCTGAGTGAGCTACATAGTGAATTCAAGCCTAGCCTGAACTGCATAGTGAGACCTTGTCTCAAAAAACAAAACAAAGTAATATCAATGTATTGTTTGAGATTTAAAGTCAAGTATTTGTTTTATAAAACCTAATCCATCTCTTAGTATCAAAAATAAACATGAAGGTTCTGCCCCTTTGTGACTGTTTGGCTTCACTCATGGAAGGTCTGCAGGCTGCCCTATCCCCTATTTCTCATGCACAAAGGCCATGTCATCAGAGTGTTAAAGCATGTGCTCAATATTTTTTTCAAAAATAGCATTTTCTGGGTAATTATCTTGGATCATGAACCACAACTTCAAGGCTCACAGAGCCCCACTAATTTGTCACGGACCCACACTCCTGATCAGTCGCAGAATTCAGGCTCCTGTGCTCCAGAATGGGTTTTAGATCCATACAGAGAGTTAAGTGTGATCCCTGACATGGAAAAAAAAGTCTAGAAACAAAGGTAGAAATAAATCTACATAAGGTGGCACGCATACATAACTCATGGTAAAACTGTATGATTATGCTTTGCATAAAATCAGAAAAATGTTGAGCTGAATTCATTTTTTCTACAACTATTGAATTGGGATACAGGATAATCTTGAAAGAATGCATTTGTATCATCTCTCATAGTGAGAAATCCACTATTTAGTGTGTTCTGTGCAATCCACACTTGAAATTGTTGCAGCTAAACTGCCTCTGGCCTCTGTCACCACTGACTCTAACTCAGCCAGTCAGTTTGACAACTGTATTTCCCTGCCTGTATAGATCAACAGGCACAGACTAACAGTCTTCTTTAGTTTAGAAAAGCAGAATAAATTTTCTGTGCATAATAATTCATTTTTCAATAACGTTGCTTAATATTTAGCACTTATTGAAGGTCCTTTGATTGATATTATGATTTTATTTGGAGAAAATATTATATAAGGTAAAGAGAACTAACTGATCTTAGGGTTGTAAGACAGGTCCAAAAGCTAGTTCAACCACATATTCTTTATGTGATAGTAGGCAAGTCATCTATTAAGTGGAGATGGTCATTCATGGACTTGGCTATCTAATGGGGTCATTGATATAGGTCGAGTGGGATGAACAAATAGTGCTTGCTAAGTGTAAACCAGTGGGTAATGTGAGACATTATTCTTCTGGTTTTATTTTTAAGCCATCCTCCTAAAAACACTCAACGACTTTACACATCTATTTTTTTAATTGTAGTTTTTACTCCACTTCCAAAAGTAATGAAGTGTCTTATGATACAAAATATAAATGGCACTAAATGAGTATTGTGAACAGCTGCCAGATAATGAATACAAGAGAAATGATTAGGAACCACTGATACTGAGCAAGAATTTTCCTAAACTTCCTACTAAGCAAGGCAAAAGGGCAAGCACACTTTTGGCATGGTTTTCCCACTCAGGGAGAATCAGCTTTGGCCTTGTTCACGTTAGTTCATAACTGAGTGCTAGTAAGGTAGATTTGTATCTCAACAAAGGCTTTGTATAATCATTACCAAATAGCTTTTCAAAAAAACTGGGGTGTCTACTCTAGGACCTTGCCTGACACAAAATAGGCAATGTATAAATGGTAGCAATTATTACTACAAGATTTATAAATAATCCTTCTCTTCCTCACCATCACACTTTCCTTGCGGCCCTATACTGATACCAGAACTTTCAAAAGTATTCAAGACTAAAATGTTGCAGGGTTTATCGTCAAGTCTAATCTATATGAAAACCGTCTGTCATTGTAAAGGTACAACTTATTTCATGAAGTCTTTCAGCCTGGCATAAAGGAGGGCTTCTAGGAGAATCTATTTGATACAAGCACTCCAACTTACAGAGGAAATGTTTGTTTTGCCAGTGTAGAAATCTAGTCGATTTCAGGGTGTCTTGCTTTTAATCTAGAGACTGTGCGTCCTGTGTGAACATTTCTAAGTGTCTGAAGTAAAACAGTAAATCACATTTTGATCCGTGCCAAAATCTTAGTGCCAAAGAACATCTTGACATTACTATTAGTGTACGCCGTATCCTATAATTAAGTAGAATCAGTTCTGAAAACAGAGCCTGCCTTTCCATGGGAGCATAATCGGAATGAGCTATCACTCTCATTAAGTTACTTGGCAGTGCGTCACCAGGGTGACCTGTCATTCTAATGATGTATTAGTGTAATTCATCAGTAGGGTGAATCCCACTAACAACAAGTTGTTGCTCCAGAGCTGGGCCATCCCACATGGAAAGTATCTAGGACAGATGTGTGTTGACTGTAGCTTGAGGCCCAATAGGCTCTGTGTATTCGATTTCTTCCCAATCTGCTCCTTAATGTGTGAAATTTTTCTACTTTTACATTAACCAAATCTATGGCCACTGTCCCCAACTCTTCTCAATATTCACTTCTGATTTCTGATGCCTTTACGCTCCCATGATGCTTGACTATCATTCAGGTCTAACTGAGTCACGACACTCTTTCCTCAAGAATGGCACTTTAAGGAAAGTGAGTTTCATAGCTATCATACCCCAAGTGCCTGTGGGTTATAATAGGGTTCTTCATGGATATATTTCTAAACTAGATAAAATGTTGATGCCTCACCAATAAAAAGAATATGAGAGAAAATTAAGGCTAATATCAATCAAGGTGCAAAGTACTGTATTTTTCTCTGAGCTCCCTGGAAATAAAATTTAAAACAGGATGATAAAAAATAAATGTTATTTGTTAAGAAACTTTCTAAAATTAAGTTGTACTAATATTTTATTTTGGTCCTTACATAGGAAATTTTAAAAACCTTAATGAACTTCACCTTTAGTGATAGTATCAGTAAAGAGTAACATTCTTTATAGTGATTTCTTATTCTCATTTTTGATAAAGCCAAGGATATGCTATAACTAGAACATTATTACTTTAAGGTAGTTTGTGTATGGGGGTGTGGACAGCAAAGCTTAGATACATATTTTCCTTTGGAAACAGAGTTAGAAAACCTGTAAGAATAAATAGGATCTTTTCTTTTTGTGTTTTAATGTCAGTTCTTTCTATTGAATAATTTTTGGGAGATGCTACCAAGCATGTATGATTTTAGCTTTATTGAGGTACAGTTTACAAGCAGTAAAACTTCTGCTTTGTAAGTATACACTGTCAGGAATTTTGACAGTTGCATAATCATTCAATCACCACCACAATCAAGATATGAACCTTTCACTGTGCTCCATTCTCTGACTCCTGCCCCTTGGAGACTGCTGGTCTTTTCTCTGTCACTATAATCTTGCCTGATATGAAATTTCACATAAATACAACAATATATGTAGTCTTTTATATGTGACTTCTTTCGATTAGCATCTATGTTGTTATATATATGTATTCGTATTTTGTTCATTTTTATTAATGAGTAATTGTTCCTCGGGATTTATTTTTATGAGGGAAAAGCTTAAAGGCTATTAAAAGTAGTGGCTAGAAAGAATAGCCATATGAAGTTTATAACAAGCCCTGGATGATAATTTGTATTCCTGCTTGGAGAGAGAACAATTGTCTTCTCTTTCAGTATACTTTTGAGTACTTTACAGTGGGAAGCTTGAAAGCTAAGGGTTGGCAGGAACCATGCTGTCTAGTTTGCCATTATATCTGGAACATCTAGCTCAGAACTAGATGTTGAATTTACTAGGCGATTAATAAATCATGTCTAAATGGGTGACTATATTAATAGATGCTCATCACCCCCGTACAATAGTCCCCTGTGGAGAGAGCACCCCCTCCAAATTAGTGACAGTAAGTTATATTCGTTACCACTTATTGGGCACTTAGAAGAGGGTTCTGAACATTTTTCAGATTCCTTTCCCCTCCATTTTTAACTCTATTACCAGTATATTTTTAAAACCTTTTTGACCTAGTATATTTTATCTTGATTTCCAGCTGTAGGTTAACCAACTAAGTACTTTCACTATCCATTACCCTTTTATTGGCTGTAAGAGTATTTCTAAATATTTAATAATTTTCTCAATCATAAACACTCTTAAATTGTAAGGTTTTTAAACATATGAAAACATAACCAAGGAATGGTTCACATGGAAACAGAATACCATAGAATCGTAACATTTGAGCATGACTTAGTTTAACATCCTCATTTTAACTAAGGAGAAAACTAAACTACAGAAAATGAATAGTACCAATTCATGCGACATGTGATGGCAAATTTTGTGCAGTTGAAGATAATTTTAATAGCTTATTAATCTCAATAAGCAAATAATTTGCGGAAGTGAAAATAAGTTTGTTGCATACTTTGTCATATCCAGACTTCCAACAGTGAGATATTAGAGCACAGCAAGAAATTTTTTTTTTTGTACCAGGGATCAAACTCATGACCTCAGTTTTGCCAGGCAAGTGCCTATGCCACTGAGCTATATCCCCAGCCCTAGAACACAGCAAGAAAAACCTAAACCAGAAAGCTTTCACAAGGAGCCAGCATCATAGCTTGAATTAGAATCTATGTCAAGGAAAGAAAAAACAGGCAGATAAAAGAAAATCACATTTTTCCTGTTCATCTCAGTAAATAGCAAATTCTGTTAATTACATACCATAAGATAACTCTTTTTGTTTGGCCCTGAAGATGTTCTTTCTTTTTTTTTCCATTCTACATAGTTACTTAGTATTCCGGAAATTAGATTTCCAAGTGGAAAATAAATATCACCTAAACCCTTAATACATTAATTTTCTGTTATTATATAATTTATCTGTACAGTTTAACATTCACAGAGATTTAAAGTCAGCAGATGAAACACCTTAAGTGTAGGCTACCTTTATACTCTCAATATTATAACTCTGATAAACAATTAAGATAAATAAATTGCATTAATTTTACAAACCCAGAAAGATGACATCCATATCAGACCTTTAGGACTGTCCTCTTGCCAGTAGATGAAACTCTGGTTTACTCCATCCACCCATCCATCTATCCATCCACCCACCCACCCACCCATCCATCTGTCCATCTTTAATTCAATGATTCCTTATGAAATTCTCGGGAAGCACTTAGATGCTATAACACAGGTGCAAAGCTCTGTGTGTGCAAAGGGAAGATAAAGGTTTTCAATGTGGGAAGGGAGTTCAGGGAAAACTCAGAAGGAAGTCACCTTTGAGCTAGGTCTTGTATGAGAAGAGAAGCATTTTATTAACCTGATGAAGATAATTCCAAAGGCTGTAAAAAAAAAAAAAAAAACTATTGACAATATACAGGATAGCCCTAGCCTGGTATCCATTTTGAAAGACTATAGAAGATTTCAAGGGGAGATATATATCAGAAGGTTAAAATATCCTTGGGCATATTTCAACAGAAATAGAGGGGACTGAAAATCATTGAAAGACTTTATATTGTCTGGAATTCTTATTTCCAAAAACTTGTGTATAGTTACACAATAAATATGATAAGATCTCTCAAAATAGGATATTGATAGAACAGAATATGATGATTTGAATTTAAAAAGATGATGCCCAAGAATCTTGTGATATAATGGTAAAAAGAGAACTCTATAGGCAACAAGACTAAATGATACAGATACATATACAGAGACCACACGTAATTGTGATGTAAATTAGCACCAATATGGACAGTGGTCATTTCTGATCAAAACATCATTTTAATCTTATTTATTTTAGTCTTGATTACTTTACCCTGATTGCTGAGACAAAAATACCTGACTCCCAAAAATAAGGAAGGAAAGGTTTATTTAGCTTACAGTTTATGGAGGTTCATTCCATAATTAGCTGGCTACAAGGCAGGGTTGCGTGGCACAGGGACAATTCAAGGTAGCAGAAGGCAGAAAACGCAGAAGAAGAAGCAGGGAGCAAGCCCCTCTTCCTCCCTTATGACTGTATGCTGGCTGTCACTCCCTAGGGTGAGGGTAGCACTCACACCAGCTACATACCCTCCTCTTCCACAAGCTCGGGATGTTTACAAAGTGAGGCCCCTGGCCCCTTGCTGAATTAAACTTCTAAACTTCTCAGGTTGAACAATGTATCAACCATTACAGATAACGTAGACAGTTACAGCCACAAAATAATTGTGATGTTGATAAACCACCACCCATATGGACAGTGGTCATTTCTGATCAAAACATTATTTTCATTTTCTTTAAACACATGGTGGTGTTTTACATCAGGCATTTAAAAAAAAAAAGAAGTTATGTGTGAACAACCTCGGCAGCCAGCTGCAGATGTTTGTGTTGCAAAGTTTATTCAGTAGTCCTCCAGATGAGGTTGCATTTTTAACCTCTAAAATCAGAAAACAGATACATAATAAAAGTACTGTTGAGAAAATAATTAAAATGTATATGCATATATAAAACTTTTTCAAAAAGTGTACTGTCTCAGCCCCTAATAGGTTAAATGTTTATGAATATCTGTAATTGATAAAGAGAACTGTTGATTTTGGGCAAACTGCCCAATTGAGAATTCAATTTTCCAAAACACAAAAGTGAAAGAGTAAGTTTCTGCTTTACTGAAAGATTTACCCTAGGAGTTTTTTAAAGTTGCATTTTTCTTGTTCACTTGGATAATTAGTTGAGTTACAAATAACCCCAATTAGACTTCATGTTTACTCTTGAAAATGAGACACTTCTATTACAGTGCTGACGTTTATTTTAGTAAGTATTACAAGAGTCCTTAGTAATTAAACAATGGAGCTAGATTACAATTACTTTTAAATAGCAGTGAACTTGCTCTGACTTTAAGATAATTTAGTTTTACCCCTAAATAACTCTATTTCAATATTTCTCTTAGGAAAAATTGTACTAAGACCATTTTCTTTTGAAAGGGGACTTAAAATCAGCTTTCTGATGAATTGCTCAAGTATTGTATGAAGGCCTCTGTACAAGTTTTCTTATTTTGTTGGAATAAAACCTGCAAGCCTGCCATCCTGACATCTTAATAGAATCTATACTGCACCTATGACAGGCAACAAGTATAACATCTCCTGAGCAATGTGAATTTGATTTTACATTCAGTGCGTCTTCGAGCAAGGTAGCTGTTATCTAAATTGCTGGTAGCTACTCAGTCAAAGACAGTATCTCCCTTTGCTTTTATTGTAAACCCCACGTCCCTTCCAATTGAGCTGTTCTGTGACTCAAACACAAGACACACTAGAAACAGATCAAGGTTTGGCAGGTTCTAGAGGGCTGAGTGTAGGGACTTTGGACCTGCCTACAGATATCCATAGTTACATCCAGAAACACTTAGCTCTGAGGTTTTTCTCACAATCCAGAGTAATTGTAAGTGACCAGTTAGATAGATAGTCCGTAGTATTTAGGCTCCAGATGATTACTGTGGATTAATTGCATTAGGTGCTTTGCTTTCCTTAGTTAATCCATTTCTTCTACTTACTATTCCAAGTTTTAGTCTTTCTGTATAGAAGCGGATGTGTAGACACTGTCAAGATATTGCTTAAGAGATTTTTAGGATCGTGTGCAGTTTAAGATCCAATCATTTAATGGGCCCATGGACTCACTGATGAAGTACATGAGTCTGCTGAGATTATATTGAACAATTAAAGGAGCTTGAGTCAGCAAAAGTCTGAATGTATTGCCTTGAATTAGAACAAAAAAGGGAATGCTCTCAGGAAAATAAGTTACGTGATAAATTATCAGATCAATATGTTAAGTATAGTAGATGTGCTTACCCATTCAAAAGGTGAATATTTCTTCACGTATTTATTTAGATACTGAGGGATGAACCCAGGACCTTCACACTGAACTACCTCTCCAGCATTCTGCTCTTTTTCAGATCAGTTCTAGCTAAATTGTTACACTGCCTGGACTAGACTCAAACTTGCACTCCCTTTGTCTCAGGCTGCCTGCCTTAGAGGGTCATAAGCATGCAGTACCACACCTGGCTTCAAAAAGGAAATTTATTGAATATTAATTATAGAAGCACTGTAGGAATTTCACACTTTATAAATCTTAGAAGGGCTCTTTTGTTGCTAAGCCTATTCTACTTCCCACCCTACCAAAGATTTATAATTAGGGGCATTCTCCATGTATACTTTCACAGCTACTTTTCTTCTTTTCTCATAATGCAAATACAGTGATATCTTGGTTATAGAACTAAATTTACTCCAAGTTCGTGTTCAAACATCAAAAAGTTTGAGAACAACACATTTTTCCCATAAGAAGTTACAGAAAACCAAATAAATGGTTCTGAGGCCCAAAAATTACACTTACAGATTCATTTTTCCAGGACTTTTAACAAATTTTACAATGATTTGTTTAACTCTATCATGAGTCTCACAGCTTTCCTCTTTAGCTTTCACTAATTGTCTTTGGAGCCACAGTTATGATATTTTATGCATATAGAGTGTGAAAAAAGCACAATGACAAATACTGTGACGCACGAACACAAGCGCTATAGTAGGTTGTCTGAGCAAGGGCGGTGCTTTGTGTCCACCCCTTTGTGTCCATGCCAAGACAATGCACGACTCACTCTCAGCCAACACAGGTTTTTACAAGTCGGATTTTCAGCTGGCTATTGAGGAAAGTTAGAACACTGAGTGGAATTTTTTTTTTTTTTTTTGGAACTTTGCTATTCAAGTAGTGGAAAGCTTGAACTTGGAGCCATTTGACAATAAAGGTATCACTGTATTATCCATGTTAATAGTCAGCACTTTCTTTTTTATTGTTGTTTTTTTTTTGGTACCAGGAATCAAACTCAGGACTTTGGGCCTGTCAACTGGGCACTGTGCCCCTGGGCTACTGATGCGCAGCGATACCTTTAATAAGAAATCACTGATGACTTTCTGTGGAAGATGAAGAAATTGGCTAATGTACTGCATTTTTCCTATTCCCATCACAGCCACATTATGTTTGCTCTATTATTATGTTGGAATTATAAATGTTTATAACATTTACTATCTCTTTTATAACCATAATTCTCATCATGGCTCATTTAACTTCTTCGGAATTGAGCTGTGGCCAAGTCTGACTGACCATCCTTCCACTTTAGGGTTTCTCTAAGTTGTGTATCTTTATTCATTCATGTACTGATAGCCTAGATTTTTCCAAGTATTTATGTTTTAGAATAACTTTCACTGTCTTTGAAGTTGACTTACCCCAGGATGGATATAGAAGTCTTTTTTGTTTTTCTTTAAAATCAGTAGCTGTTGCTTCTGTGTTCTTCTGGGAGTGAATGTTGCTATGAGATAGTCAGGCCAACGTGATCTTTATGTCTTGTAGGTGATTTAATGCTTTTTATCTCCACAGCCTAAGATTTCTTTCTAATTCCCACAGTCCAAAACCTTCCCCAAAATACATGCTTCCACTGATCATTCTGTAACTATTTTTTCTAATGAAAAACTGCAGTGCTGTTAAATTTATGGACCCAGAGCTTCTTTTTTCATAAGAAATTTGCCTTCTGTTATGCCTTTTGATTTAGTTGAGATTTATGTAGTTCAGAAATTTGTTGTTATTGTTCATTTGTCCAGTTTTATATTTTAAGCATATTCTGTTCCATTCTTTGCTTCATCTAGTAAAACTTTCATGGATATTTAGTTTTCCTGAGCATTTCCTGTTTTCTGATACCTGTCCTCCTTTGTCATTGCTTGTATTTTTAACAGTATCTCTTCTTCCAACTGCTTTAATGAGCGCTCCTTTTCTCCAATAATGGCTTCAAAGCTTTCTTTTTCCTGAGAATGACAGGAGTGCCTTTATCTCTTAAGTATCTCTCTCTCTCTTCATCTTGTGTGTGGATTCTTTGATACTCACAGAACTGCCAAAGATTCCATATGTCTTTCCATTTTTTACTAGTGTAGGGCAGGATATCAGAAGTCTGCCTCATTTCCAGTCCCCTGAAATGTGTGAATTGTTCTCTGTGTTCCCTTTTGGCTTTCTTTGTGGTGGAAGACGGGGGTGGTGTCCCGATCATCACCAGGTACACGTTTGATCCTTGCTGAGCACTAGCTGTCCACGTGCGACTTTGCTCCCCGGTGATATGAGCACAAGTTTGCACGCAGGGAGTAAACTGAGATTGGCATGGATACTTTCATGAGTGTATCTTCTGCTCTAGAAATGCGTTTTTCTTCTATGAAAGCAAATCTGTAAATCAGTGGTCATGTGGACTTCTAGATAAATTTCATCATCATCTTGTAATTTGTTTCTTTCTCTTCTTTTTCTTTTGTTTCACCTCCACTCACCTCTGCTCCAGTAAGTGTTTGCAGGTTGCAAGAATCCTGCAAGGATGTTCCTTGTCTCTTACGTTCTGTCTGCTAAGTCAGTCTTCATTCTCCGAAGAGAATCTTTGCGGGGGTCTCTTGGGACCTACTAACTCACCTTCAGAAAGATCTATAGCATGCTAGGGAAGTTTGCAAAGGTGTATAGGCATTTGTCTTTTTACCTCAGTTTGGAGCAAATGTCTCTGTCTTGGACAAGCTATTTTAGTCCATGATTTGTGGTTGTATTTGCATCTTAGTTTAATTATAAATGATATTTTTACCCTACCTTTATTTTTATTCATTTCCATCAATGTCAGCAGAGAGAATATAAATATTTTTATTTTATCATCTTTTACTGTATGGATTTCATGTGGACTTCTTGAAGTTATAAATAATACAAAGATTCCTAAATTAAAATTGATAAATCTGAATACCTTCCAAAGCCTTCCTCAAATCAATGGTAAAAATTATACTTTTCTATAGACTACCACTATTTGCCGTGATTGCTTACAAATTGGATCTTTCACTAATTTTTATTCACTGTAATATATAACTAAGCATTCTACTCAGTAGCAATTGACCACTTTGTGCAGTGGTAAAACGATGCATAGAGCTTTCTCACTACTTCCCTGTGAAAGGTGTTACGTCAGTAAAATTAACTTCTGCGTTTTAAATGGATGTTCTTTCTTTTCTTTTCTTTTGCTCTGTTTTAATGCAAACTCCCCCCCCCCCCCCCCCCCCCCCCCCCCCCGACAGCCATGGTTAGAAAGCATTAAATTGAGCATTCAAGATTAATTCCCTGCCAGGTCAAGAGGAGAACAGCATGTAGCCAATCCCACCTTCATGCTCCCTCTTAATGGCTTCAGCACAGTGTGAAAAAGCAAACAGTGTGACAAGGGATGTGACGGATGAGCTGGGTGAGACAGGTCGCCCCACTGAAGCTCATCCTCTCCTGAAGTGTCCTCTGTAATGAAGTACACTATAGCTTCTGGGATCATCAAAGACTTGTATTGTAAAACATATTTCCAGATTGGGAAAGGATCTTGAGTATTTAAATATATCATGAACCATGACTCCAGCAATACCTAGAAAATGATAAATAAGGAATGATGTAGGTGTGCCCTGAAGTTTTAGCCTAGGAATCTCTGGTATTAACAAGATTCCCCCTTCCCTCTTCTCTGTGCCTGTTTCCATTTCCTTTTAGCTACAAGCTCCATTCCAAATGGTTTTATTTCTTCATAATTACTTGAGAATTGTGATTTTATCATTATTAACAACACCAAGATTACGATGTTTTTTCCCCAATCTCAGCACATCTCATGCCTTTTCATATTCTAGGAATGCAGAGATTCAAAGAAAATGAAGTGAATTCATCTCTCTCCCATTTTATGAAATTGTAAATAAAAAAGGTATATATTCCCTTGTCTTGCTAGTCTTCAAATCTCAGATATTCTGACAAAAAATTAAAAATAGTGTCCTGTTCACCAACATAAATCATTACTCAGCTTCGGATTAGACTCTTTCAAAGGAAGGTTAAATTAACCAATATAAACTATATGCACTTAGTGATCAGTTTCTAGTAGAAAATATCTTTATAGTTTATTTATTGTTTGTGATGCACGAGACACACTTTACTTACATCATTTCACTTCATTTTCTCAGGTAGGAAATGTCATGAGGTGAATATAAGCTCAAGTTGGTGGCCAGAATGGAAACCATTGCTTTCCGGACTCAGGGGCCCACTGTTTTCATCCGTATACTGGTATAGTGTTCTCCCAGGTGATAGCCACTCACTGCATGGAGCTATTGAGTGCTAACATGTATTCAACAATAAAAAGTAGCTGCTGTGATGTAGCTGGTCTTAGGTAGATGTGGTTGGTCTTACATAAGATTCTTTTTTTCTGGTATGTAGCAGTAAATGAATGTCTTACTTTATTTGTGCTTCTGAGATACCACAAAATTGGTAAATTATTTTTAAAAATTACTTTTTCACAATTCTGGAGCATAGGAAGTCCAAGATTGAGAGTCCAGCATCTGAGAGGGCTAGCTCGACTTGTTGCCCAGTAGAAAGCAGAAGGCCCGAAAGGATGAGAGAAAAATTGCAAAGGGCCAACTCATCTGTAATAATGAGTTCATCTCGAGATGAACAACATTAATTCACTCACTCTCCTCTAATGACCGGATTGTCTCACTAGACCCCACCTCCAAACTCTGTTCTATTGATCATCAAATTTCCAGGACCCATTCAAACCTTTGCAATAACCAACATACTGAGCAGGAACTGTGATGATTCTAAAACTCAATACTTCAGCCATAAAATCTTGTGAATAGAAGAAAATCTTGACAAAACAAAGCTCTGTGTTTTATAAGTTTTGTTGTAATTGATTCTGAGTTCCTGGGAATTACCTTCTCCTTAAAATAGACAAATAGGTCACAGCTTGTAATCAGGAACATTTTCACAGTTTGCTCTTAACGTTTACATTTCCTGTTAAGAAAAAGACATTTAGAATTTAAAAACTCACTTAACACTCCTGAAAAGTTAAATTTAATGAATTGCTAATGAAGATTCAGGCCAGCAGAGAAAGGCCAGCTTTTCTCAGCAAGTGGAAGAATTTAAAGGTAGGTAGTTGGACTTACAGCTATACTGGTTTTGTTTATTTCTATTTTTATTTTTGTTAGTATACATTTTCAGTACATAATGATCACATGCATTATGGAGAATGGGTACATGTGCATAATACCTGTTAATTCTTTTCCTGTTCACTTCCCCCTTCCATCCATCTCTTGGTCCTCTTAGAAGATCAAGGCAAGGTCATTTGAATTACTCTGTCTCTACTAACTTTCTGAATCAAACCCAGAAATTCTGGTAGACCTTTAATTTTAATTCCTCACACCAAGTTCCACTCTTACTTAAGAAACAGTCTGTTCTCTGGAACTTTTAAGATTGTACCTTTCAGAAAGTAAGCTAAACCATTGACTATGAATGTGTGACAGTTCCTATTGATCTTCATCGTGCTAATACCTGGTAATATCTTTTATGTTTAATGTTAGCCATTTTAGTGTATAATGATACATCTTGTTTCAATTTAAATTTGCATTTCCTGAATGGCTGATGAACTTGAGCAGGATTTGATGTGTTTACTTGCTTTCCTGATGTTTCCTTTGAAGGATCTATTCAAATCTTATGCCTTTAAAGTCAGAGTTGCTTGCTTTCTTTCTGTTTAATTTTATGTAATCTGTTTTTGGGCTTTTTAGGAGATGAAATTCATAAATATTTTCTTCCAGTATGTCACTAATATTTGTACTCTCTTAATAGTGTTTTCATACAACAAAACTTCTTTTTTTAATAAAGTCTAATTTGTCTAATTTTTTGAGTAACAATCTAAGCCCTCATTGCCCAGTTCATCCACAAAGATTTTCTTCTAAAAGTAGTATATATCTGGGTATAACATTCAGATGTATAAGAAATTATTTGTAATTTTGTGCATGCAGGTGTCAAATTTCCTAAGGAACACTTGTTGGAAAAGTATAAATTTGCTGATAAACTGTACGTTTGTGAAAAAAACAATGACCATATTGTGTGGCTGTATTTCTAGACTTCCTCTTCTGTTCGTCGGTCTGTGTATGTCTCTACCCTTTCCCAACACTGAACTGTGTTTATTACTATAGTTTGTCATACGTTTATTACTGTAGTTTATCTTAAGTTTTGAAATAAGATAGTAGGATTAGTTTGTTTTGTTTTTCTTCAAAATTGTTTAGCAACTTTAGTTCTTTTAACTTTCTAGGCAAGTGTTAGATGCATCTTGGTGGCATCTGTAAGCCAATTCTAATTTTCTTCTAAAGCTATTTTGTTCCCTCTAAATGTGATCTCACTGAATTATAGGTTCATTTAGGAGGAACTGGTATACCAACACTATCAAGATTGCTAATCCATAAATATAGTGTAACTCTTATCTTTCTTCAAATTTTTTTTATTTCTTTGACCAGTATTTTGTAACTTTCAGTGTGTATTTCCTACCAGTATATTTTTTAGATTTATGTCTAAATACCCATGATATTATAAAGGGTACTTTTAACATTTTTAATTTTGAATCATGTGTCACTGCTACATAGGAAGACAATATTTTTATGGTCTGTTCACTTTATATCCTGTCACTTTCCTAATGTTCCTTATTTCTTGGAGGTGTGTGTGTGCTTATAAATTCCTTGGAATTTTTCATGGAGGCAGCTATCTGCTAGGTGAATAGAAATAGTTTTATTTCTTTCTGTCTAGTCTGTGTGCCTTTATTTCTTCTATTTGCTTTGTTGAGAACTTAGGAATTTCAAAATAATGTTGAATAAGAGAGGTGATAAAAGGTATATTTATCCTATTCCTGATGGTAGCAAAAAAAAAAAAAAACAGCCTTTTCTTCGAAAATATAAACTATAACATTTTCTGTTTTTGTTTGTAGATGCCCCTTACTGGGATAAAACCATTTATTTTGCCAGGATCTTTTTGGATTTTTTTAAAATTGTGAATGGACATCGAATTTTGTTCATTGGTTTTTCTATCTTTACTGTGAGGATTATATGGGAGGTTTTCCCTTTAAACTCTTTATACCATGATTAACTTAACTGATTTTTAAGAATGATTTCTTTTTCATGACACATTATATTTGGTCACATCTATGAGGTATAGTACAATGTTTTGAATCACATACATGATGTATAATAATCAAATTAATTAAGAGTTCCATCTCTAAACAGTCATTTTGTTTGGGGAATTATTAGACTCTTCTAGTTATTTAAAATATATCATAGATTGTTATAAACTCTACCAGACTATGGAACACAAGAACTCATTCCACCTTTGTAACTCTCACCTCATCCCTTTCCATTCTCGTATCCCCGCTTTCCTACTCGGTAGTAACTGCTACCATGCGCTCTTCTTCTCTAAGGTTGACTTTTGTTAGTTTCCACAGATGAGTAAGAACATTTGTCTCTGTGTCTGACTCATTTCACTTAACCTGAGCCCCTACTTCTATCGATTTTGACACAAAGGAAAGGATTTTTTGTGACTGGATAATATTCCTTTGTGTATGGGCCACATTTTTCTTTATCTTTTCATCCATTGCTGGACAGATTAGTTGACTCCCTATCACAGATGTCTCTTTGATGAAGTGATTTCATTTTCTTTGGATATAAGCCAAGTGATGAGACTGGTGAATCATATGGTCACTCACCAATATGAACCATGCATCCCAGTATGGACACAGCACAAAGCCTACAGCTGGTGCAAAGCTGGCTGCTCAAGGCACGTCGCTGCAGAGCACCACCCTGATATCATTCCCAGCACACCCCACCCAGCCAGCGATGCGCAGGACCTGTTGTCAATACACAGGACTGGGACAGCTGCACTGGCAGTCCAGGTTGTGGGCAGTAATTGGCCCAAGCCCCCTACACTTTGCTGATCACAGGCCTCTGCTAGTCCCAGACTGTCCAGGTCTTAAAAGAAAAGCCCTATCCTGTGACTGAAATTTGCCAACACCTGCAAAAACAGGGAGGAGCTAAGAGAGCTGTCAAACCATTCTACAAATATGCAGTACAATTAGTTGAAATGTAGGATGTGTCTGTGCCTGCAGTTGCCAAATTGAGGCATCTTTTAGACAGTCTCCCAAAGGAAACATTGTCAGAAATCCTGACTTCAATTATCCCAACCAGCAGCAAAGTGAAGCTCCAGATTTTAGATGCTGTCAGCTTGGAGGAGTGCTGCAAGACGACCATTCCACTGCTTGTCAGGCAAATTGAAGGTCTGAAATTGCTTCAGAGAACCAGGAAACCCAAACAAGATGGTGATAAACAGGTTATAGCCATACACCCTATTAGGAGGATGACACACTTCACAAGTGCTTTAGAGGATAAGGGTGAAGATAATGATGACATTTTTGTCAAAAAATAAGAACATCCAGTATGCCAGAGCAGGGCCAGAGTCTCTGTCAAGGGGATAAAAAGACTCAGAAAAAAGTGCCTCAGTCAGTGCCAGAATAGTCTCTAGCTGCAAATTATTTGGAACTTACGGTGGAACTTCCTTGTAACAAAAGGATGACCGCCCACCTTGACGTTCGCACAGCCTGAGTTCTTTTGGATAATGATCTTTATGTCATGGAAAACCTGAAGAAAACAATTCTGGAGTACTTGGCTGTCATACAGCTGAAAAATAATCTGCAAGGCCCCATTTTCTGCTTTGTTGGCCCTCCTAGAGTTGGAAAAACCAGCGTGGGGAGATCAGTGGCCAAGACTCTAGGATCTCCATACTATACTAATTTGTTTCACCTGCAGTGTGTAAGAGTTCCCATTTATGTACATTCTTGCCAGAAATTTTTTGTCTTTTTCATACTAACCATTCTAACTGGGGTATGATGCTCTCTTGTTGTGGTTTTAATGTGCATTTCCTTGATGATTCCTGAGATTGATTGTTTTTTCATATACCTGCTAGTTGTTTGTATGTGTTCTTATGAGAAATGTCTAGATTTAAAGCATTTGCCTATTTTTAAAGCCATGCTTTGGGTTTTTGCTATTAAATTGGTATTCCTTGTTATATATTCTGTATATGATCCTTGTCAGATGAATATTTTGCAAACATTTCATCACATTCTCTTGTTGTTTCTTCACACTGTTATATTATTTTCTTTGTTGTACAGCAGCTTCCTTATTTGATGTGATCCCATTTGTCTATTTTTACCTTTTTTTTCTGTGCTCTAGAGGTTCCATGCAAAAAAATCTTTGCCTCAACCTATATCTTTCTAGTGTCATGGTTTCTTGTAATAATTTCATAGTTCCAGGTCCTACATTTAGATCGTTGATCCATTTTTAGCAGAGTTTTGCACATTGTGAGGGGTAGAGGTCTAGTTTCATTCATCTGCATTTGTATATCCAGTTGTCCCCACACCATTTATTGATGAGATTCTCATTTCTCCAGTATATTTCTTTCTTTGTAAGATATTAATTGGCTGTTACATTGCTTTATCTCAGTTTTGTGCCAGTACCATGTTGTTTTGGTTACTATAGCTTGGTAATACAGTTTAAAGTCCAGTGTGTTATTACTTCACACACTTGTGAAGTGTGTAATCCTCCTAATAGAGCATATGGCTATAACCCATTTATCACCATCTTGTTTGGGTTTCCTGGTTTTCTGAAGCAATTTTGGACCTTCAATTTGCCTGACAAGCAGGGTGTGCCTGTGTGTGTTGTCCTTTTTTTAATTTTTAAATTAAGTTTATTGATGATTGGATTCATCATAGGAATTTTTAATTCATACATGATATATTTTGATTCTTCTTTTTTTCCAATCACCCCTTCAACCAATCTTCCTCTCTTTATTTACAAAGCTTTATTTCCATTTTATCCTTGTTTTGTTTTTTATTTTTTTTTTCTATTCCCTTCTTTCCTTTCTCCCTCCCAAACCTTAGTTTTCCTTTCCTTTTGAACAATTTCTTCCTGTTTCACAATATCTATTGTACATTTTGGTTATTTACTCTTTCAGGTCTTCCAGGGAGACAATGCGGTGCTTATATATGTAAGTCCCATTTATTTCACTTAAAGAAAATGGTCTCAAATTATATCCATTTACCTAGAGATGCCTCAAATTTATCCTTCTTTATGGCAGAGTAGTACTCCATTATATTAAAAAAATACATCTTCTTTATCCATTCTTCAGTTGATGGGCATTTGGGTTGTTTCCAAGATCTTGCTATTACTAATTGTGCTACTATAAATATGAGTGAGTATATATCATTGTGTTATATTTTTAATCCTTCTAAGAAGATATCCAGAAGGGTAATAGTTGGGTCAAATGGGACCTCAAATCCTAGTTTTTTGAGGAATCTCCACATTTACTTCCACAGTGGTTTCATCAGCCTACACTCCCATCAACAGTGGAGGAGGGTTCCTTCTTCCCTACAGCCTCACCAGCATTTGTTATTGGTTGATTTCTTGATAATAACCGCTGTTTCTGGAGTGAGATAGAATCTAAGCATTATTTCAATTTGCATCTCTCCAATAACCAATGATGTTAAACATTTTTCATATATTTATTTCCATTTGTCTTTCTTCATATGCAAAGTATGTTCATCTCAGATGCTCATTTTTGGATTGGGTCTTTAAATTTGAAAGTCTCATTTTTTTTTAGTTCTTTATATGTTCTATATATAAGTCCTGTGTCTGAAGGACAATTGGCTAAGATTTTACTACTCTGTGGGTTGTCTGTTCACTCTGTTGGTAATTTCTTTTGATGTACAAAAGCTTTTTAATAGGATGAGATACCAGGAATTGATTCTTTGTATTATTTGTGGTGTGATTGAGGCTTTGTCAGTGAAATCTTTGCCTGCAACTATATATTCAAGAGTTCTGCCCATTCTCCCAGCAGATTTAATGTTTCTATTCTAATATTTAGATCTTTGCTCCATTTCTATTTTAGTTTAGTGTGTGATGATAGATGTGGGTCTAGTTTCAGTCTTTGGCATGTGAAAAGCTAATTTTTCCAGCACCATTTTAAAGAGGCCATCTTTCTTCTACTGAATGTGTTTGGTGCCTTTGTCCACAATAAGGTGGTGGAGTGTGTTTGGAGTTGGTTCTGCATCTTCTAATCTGTTCCACTGATCATCAGGTCTTTTTTTTTTTTGCCAGTACCATGTTGTTTTTATCACAGTAGCTTTGTAGTATAATTTCAAGTCAGGAATTGTAATGCTCCTGCCTTGCCTTTGTTGGTGAGAATTGTTTTTGCTATTCTAGATTTCTTCTTGTTCTAAATGAATTATAGGATTGTTTTCTCTAGTTCTGTGAGGTATACTAATGGTAGTTTGATTGGGATTACATTAAATCTGTATAATAATTTTGGGAGTATGGCTATTTTTGCTATGCTGGTTCTTCCTATCCATGAGCAATGGATATCTTTCTGTTTTCTGATATTCTCTTCAATTTCCTTTTGTCATTGTTTTTCTTCAGGTTTTTTTGTTTTGTTTTGTTTTGCTTTGCTTTTTTGGCTATTTTGGCCTTTTGTGATTCCATATGAATTTTAGGATTATATTTTTCTTTTGGGGCCAAGACTGTCATTGGTATTTTGATTGAGATTGTATTGAAGTATTAGATAATTTTGGGTAGTATGGTTATTACCCAGTTCATGAACATGGGCTATCTTTCCATCTACCTGTGTATTTTCTCTTCAATTTCCTTAGGCAGTATTTTAACTTAATTATCTAATGTTGAGCCCATTTTAGTCTCTAAGCTGAACCCAACTTCATCAAAGGGTGCTGTTATTTTTACATTTTTCTATATTTGATTTCATAATACTTATTTGAAGATTGTGAAGGGTATTCAAGGGGAATGCTGGTTCATAATTTTCCTGTAATCTCTATCTTATGCACTGTCAGTGTATTGCTGGATTCATGAAAGGAGATGGGCAATATTACTTTCCTATTTTCTGGAAGAGATAACATAGAAATATATTATTTCTCTTAAAATGCTATTAAACCAGATGTGGCAGCACACCCTACAATTTCATCACTTTGAGAGGCTGAGGCAGGAGGATAGCAAATTGGAGACTAGAAGTCCAGACAAATTAGAGAGACCCTGTCTCTAAATTAAAAATTAAAACAAGGGCTAAGTATGTAACCAAGTGAGAAGGGGTTGGGTTCTAACCCCAGGACTGCAAAAGTATCAAAACAAAATAATAAAGTGTTGGTTAGAATTCATCTGGGAAACCATCTAGGTTTGGAATTTTATCAGAACATTTTTTAAACTATAATTTAATTTCTTTTATAGGTGAAACATAATCAAAAAATTATGGTGAATATGTTTTTAAGTTATTGCAATAAAATACACAGTCCTATTAATCATCCTCAAAATATTTCCCCTCTCTTGAAACACACTTACCCCACTTTCTTGTTACTTTATGAAGTGGTTCTGGAAATCCCCTTTCATGAATGTCATGAAATGTGCTGTCATCCCTGCTTCGGTGTCCTGAATTGATTCAAAATGTTTACTTTCCACGGACCTACTGACTTTGGGGCAGAGCCAGAAAATGCATAGTGCCAGTGCCATGCCCAGTGAAGAGGTGGAGAGGACACACCCTGATGTTTTATGCACCTGCCTATCTTTTCCACTCGCCCGCAGCCTGCAACCACAGCTTTGATCACATCTCATAAAGGCCCAAAAGAGAACTTCCAGAACTTCTTCAGCAAGAGGCGAAACCATTCTCATGTATTCAAAATGAGAGGAAGTACTTTCAAGAGAGTTGACGGCAATGTGTCTTTTTACTGTAATACTTTTTAATTTGAACGTTCACTGTGTATTTTGATCATGCCTCTTATATGTATATATATATATATATATATGCATATATTTTCCCACATATGCACATACACATAGTATTCAGGTTATAGATTTCTCCTTGAGTGTGTTTTGGTAGTTTATGTCTTTACAGGAATTACTCTGGTTCATCTAAGTTACCAAACTTTGCATCTAGAGTGATATTCTTCCTTTATTATTGTTAGTAATCTCTGTCTAGATCATTGTTTTATTAATCTTTTTAAATAAGTAAACTTTGCTTTTATTAACTTTTCTCCTTACATTTTATTTTCAGCCTCATTCAACAGTGCTATAATGAATATTTTTGTTTGTTTGTGTCTATTCCAATTGTAAGACTTGCTTCAGTGTATCATACAGAGTTGGGGAATTGCCTGCTTCAGTTCTCTCTGGGACTTTCCCACATTCTCTGGTCCCATGAGGTCCTCATTTCCTGCCACTTCTAATCATGTGTTTCTCCCCTTAAATCCTTGTACATTTCTGAATTACTAGTTCTATCTGTAGGCTGAAGCCATAAAAGCAAAGGGAGAAAAATGCTTCTAGAATTCCACCCCACAAACATTATTCAGATTTGAGGGTCCTGTTTACTTCTCTGTCCAGAGAGGAAGGTTTCTTGTTAGGGTTTTCCATACTCACACCACTGCTGCTGTCCACACAGCATCAGTGCAGCTCTAAGACTAGGAATGTGTGTTCACAACGGGAGCTGGTAAGGAGAAAATGAAAAGAGGAGAAACAGGCAATTAGTTCCCATGAAATTTCTAGCCTCTGTCCCGCTTTTCGGCAAGTGGGGCTTCTGGTCAAATAAAGGGGCCTCCCGAGGTTTCTTGCTGCCTGTTCCCTTACCCACGACATTTTTCTCCAACTCATGCATCAGGCTTATCCTTCATAAGCCAGAAACCCATCGTTCTTCAAATGTTTCTTTTACTCGTTTTCTGTCTGCAATTATTTGCTTTTAAGGATCCTTGTGTAGCTGCTCTTTGTATTCTGCCTAGCTTACGTGGTTGTAATATGTGTCCAGAAGACTATTTTGGTCAGTACTATTAAGTTCTCAACATCAAATATTACCAACAAAATTTCACTCAAAGACCAGACAAACTTTTGGAAGTTGGGGGTTGATATGATAGTAGACAAAAAAAAAAAAAAATAGGGGGCATATGAGGAAAGTTAGAATACAAACTATAACAAAAGATATTTTTTTCCTTGCAGAAAAGTTGGAGGTATTTTCAGAGTTCCAGGAAAGATGAAAGGGGCTCACTCTTCATCGTAATTGAATTTCAATTGCATTTTCTCTGTGTGTCTGTAATACTCATCAGGCTTTTTACTAAAATCACAGATAAAGCATTTCATAGCT
This sequence comes from Dinomys branickii, assembly GCA_004027595.1. Taxonomy (NCBI): domain Eukaryota; kingdom Metazoa; phylum Chordata; class Mammalia; order Rodentia; family Dinomyidae; genus Dinomys; species Dinomys branickii. Next base: position 37,080 of record PVLD010003680.1, read on the forward strand.
GTAATAAGCAAGTCGGCTATTTCATGTGGTTAACCACAATTTTTATTACTTATTACAGCCCGTGAGTGAGGTCACAAGGTAATAAGCCAGAATAATGAAACACACACATGTCCACACACACACACACACACACACACACACACACACACAGAGTGGAAAGGCTTCATTCTATAACATTCCATCTCCCCTTTGCCCTGTACACATAAACTACAAATGGAAATCTCATAATTTCCCTATAGTTCTTGGATCTGTAACTAAACAACCTGAACTGTTACTCTATTCCTTACTCAAATGCTACAGATTTTCACTGGAACTACTTCATATATTTAATGTCAATTCTCAGGTCATAGGAATTATATCAAGAAACTTCATAAGATTATTAATTCAAAGTTTGCATAGCCTGGAAAAAATCATTTTAGGTGATACTAGTTTTAATGTTTATCCTTTGGTCTGTGTTGATATCTTCTTTGAACTGTTCTCACAAATGACATTTAAGTTTCTCCTCTATTGATGATGTGGTTATATCTCATTGGTTATTAAACAAACTTATAAATAGCTATGGCCCCTGCAACATATATTCAACAAATAGTAATTGTACAAGGATGATACTAATGGCTAGAATTAAAACAGGAACCAAGGACAATAGATAGTCCTCACTCACCTAATTTTACTGATCAATAGCATTTAAACTCCAGTTTGAAAGAAAATGTTATTTATTCTTACATCAGAATAGTACATGGATAATTTGTCACATTATGTATCTGGCTAATGCCTATTCTGCTGATTTTCCTAAGACTAAGAAGTCCTCTTCTAAAAAGTTTTAAGTCCTTCAAACAAAAACTGAGAATAATATAGAAATTGTAGTTATTTCAATGAAAAGGAAAGGAGGAAGCAGTAGAGCAAGGGATCTGGCAAAGGAGAACCAGAAGGGAAAGGAAAGGAGAAGGGCCTTGCTTTTCTCCTCACTGAGTACTTTAGTAGGTGTGAAAGGACTCATACTCCGACCTATTTGTAGTAATATATATGTGTACAACAGAGAAAATAAATGCTACATTTAGCTTCAATACATTTCTACTCTTATTCCAATTATTTGGTATTTCATGGTGGATTTGATCTTTAGTAAGGAACACAAGAAGAAAACCAGCAAAAATTCATCCTGATGCAGTACTGTTTATAAGATATGTTAGAATAGTTTTGAAATTAAGGCATTACTATTTACCTATGAGATCACATCATTTTAATGGTTAATATATTTTTATCACACAGTATTCATTTGAGTCTCAGAAATTTTAAAAGTAACTCCCTTATGTACATATTTATCTACCTAACTTTATAGGATGTAGGTCTTCCATGATTCAGCCAACCAGGCTATGTTCTTTCCATGTTTTATATTTTTGGTACTTTTGGTATGTTTGAAAGAGGATATCATACACAATTATCATAATTGCTACCTCTCCATTTAATAAAGATCTCTTTATCTGCAAAGATATTTTAACAGTTAAAAGCTTTCTTATGTTAATACTTCACTATAAAGGCATTCTATATAGAATAGTATGCAATATAGTATAGCTCGTCCATTTAGAAAATTTATTACTAAAGAACAAAAATGTTCTCATAATAAATTGGCGTCATTTATTAGACAGTCTCTCCAAGTGCCTTCCCAAAACAGCACTGTAAAACAATCTTAACCAGAATATTCCTTCAACAGACATCCTGCTTGTTTTCTTTATTTGATCCTCTTTTATTTATTTTCCTTTTTGACTACAATACTTGAGTACATTTTATTACATCATGTGGAGAAGAAAAATGTATAGTCAAAGTAGTCCTTTCTTTTACATGGGCTACTGATCATTGGTTTAAAATCACCCTCTAAAAATATGATGTAGGCATATTGTTTCCCTAGTGTGAGAAGCTGGAAAAGAAAATAAGATCCAAAATGTACAACAGAGGAAGAAATTTCGAAAGGAAAGAAACTGGGACGGGGGACAGGAGAAAAGAAGGAAGGGAAAAGAAAAAATACATAGCTATGATAGTTATAGTACTAATTTCTCTTAGTTTGTTGAAAAGAAAGGTTTGTTCTAATATTGTTTGGACAATTAAATGCCTGTATCTCATACTCTGGTAAATAATGACAAAATAACAACATGCAATGTGTTAACCATCATTGCCCTTCTATTATCCTGTTTTGAAATTTTGGGTGTTTTTCTCTTTAAAAATAAATAAATAAGTAAATAAATAAAATATGATGTAGAAATTTTTGGACAGTAACTCAGATAACCTTTTTGGAGAAAACTTTGTTGAAATATTATTCACATATCAAAGTTCACTATTTAAAGTGTGCCTTTCAGTGGGTTTTTGGTTTCTGCATAAAGACAGAACCAGTACCGATGTCTGATTCCAGAATGCATTCATCACCCTAAAAATAAACCTCATATTCATCAGCAGTTGGTATTCCACCCCCCAGCCCTACACTCAGCAAATACTATTTCTCTCTCCTCTCCCCCCCTTGTTTCTCCCTCTCTCTCTCTTTCCCTCCCTCGCTTTCCTCCCTTCCTCCCTCCCACCCCCTCCCCTTCTGCATTTGCCTATTCTGGACAGTTAATGTAAATGAAATCAAATAATATGTGATCTGTTTGTGATGCATTTCTTTCATTTACCATAGGAGAGTCAAAGTCATTCATGTTGGAGCATACATCATAACAGTTGGTCCTCCATGTGCACTGGTTTGCTTTCATGGTTCCCCGTCCACAGAGTCAATCAATCACAGATCAAAACTATTTGGAGAAGAAACATTGTTATTTATGATATTCTATATAGTTTGACCTATGATCATCACATCTGTACCGAAGTGTACAGATTATTTTACTTTCCAGTTTTCCCTGAATAATACAGTATAACAACTACACGTATAATATTTACATTGTGTTAGGCATTATAAGCAATCTAGAGGTTAGTTAAAATATACTGGAGGATGTACATAGGATGCATACAAATATTACACAGTTTTTTAAAAATAAGAGACTTGGATATCCACAGACTTTGGTATATAAAGCAACTGCATAATTTTATGTTCCCAGTGGCAATATACGAGGATTCCAATTTCTCCTTATCTACTCTTTCACTCGCCTTCTTTGTGATTATATCTATTCTAGTGGTTTTGAAGTAGCGTCATGATATGGTTTTACTGTGCATTTTCCTAATGATTAATTTTGCTCAGTGTTTTTTCATTTATTTATCGGCTATTTGTATATCTTCTTTAGAGAAATGTCTGTTTAGATACTTTTTCCATTTTTCATTAGTTTATTTGTGTTTTTCTTGTTGAGTTATAAGAGTTCTTTATAAGTGCTCAGTACAGCCATCTCTTGGTATCTACAGAGGATTAGATCTAGGCTGTCCTGTCAGGCACCAAAATCCATAAATGCATAAATCTTTTATTAAAAAATAATATACAATGGTGTTCACATATAAGATATATATATCCTCCAATTTTCTTTAGATCATCCCTGGATTATTTATTATACCTGAGACAATATAACTGCTATGTAAGTAGTTGTTACATTGTGGTGTTTAAGCAACAATGGTCATGATAAAAATATGTTCGCAGGCAGTACAGATGCCACCAACCTAGGGTTTACCACATAGTGTTCAATCCAAGGTTGACTGAATTTGGTATGTGTAACCTGTGGATGTACAGACCCAACTGTGTAAGACTTACAGGTACTTACTCCCATTCTTCGGTTTGTCTTTTCACTTCCTGGACTGTGTCATTTCAGGTACAAAAGTTTTCAATTTTGAGGAAATCCAGTTAAAGTATTTTTTGCCAGTGCTTTTGGCTTCACAGCCAGGAAATTGTAGCTTAATACAGGGCTACAAAATTTTGTATCTATATTGTCTTCATATATATATAATTTTTTGAGACAGGGTCTTTTTTTTTTTTTTTTCGGTACTGGGGATTGAACTCAGGACCCTGCGCTTGCTAGGCAAGCGCTTATTCCACTGAGCTATATCCCCAGCCCCTTGAGACAGGGTCTTGATGTGTAGCGCAGGCTGGCTTCAAACTCAGAGTGATCCTCCTGCCTCAGCCTCCCAAGTGCTAGGATTACAGGTGTGCACCACTGCACCCAGGTTCTTCTAATATTTTTCTAGTTTAGCTTTATATTTGAGTATCTGATTGATGTTCAGTTAACTTTTTGCATATGATGTAAGATGGGGATACAATCTCATTCTTTTTGCATTGGAATATCTAGTTGTCCCAACACCACTTGTTGAAAAGATAATTCTTCACCTTCCTTAAATTGTCTTTTCACTCTTCTCAAAATCATCTGAGCATATATGTGCTTATTTTCACACTTACACATCTATTCCTTTGATCTGTATTTCTTTCCTTATGGCAGTACCATATTTTTGATTGCAGTAAATGTTCATATTGCTAAATATGTATCTCCAACTTTGTTCTTCCTTTCCAGAATTGTTTTGGCTATTTGTGGGCCCTTGAAATTCTATATGCATTTTAAGATCAGGTGGTTAGTTTCTGCTCTAAAAAAAGCAGCTAGGATTTCTGATAAGAGTTGCCCGGAGTGTGTAGACCAACTTGAGAAATAATGTCATCTTTCTGCTATTATGGGTTCTGATCCAGGAACATGGGTTTATATTTCCACCAGTTTAGCTCTCCTTTAATTTCTTCCAAAGTTTTATGGTTTCCAGTGTACAAGTTTTAAACTTATTTTGTTAAATCTATTTTAATGTATTTTATTCTTTTTTAATGCCATTTTAATTGGGATTATTTTATTTTCTTAATTTCATTCTTAGAGTTTTCATTTCCAGTTTATAGAAATATAATTTATTTTTGTCCATTCATCTTATATTTTGCAACCTTGCTGAAATCATTTATTACTGCTTATAATCCTCCCGTGGAAGGAGCTCTTTTGACATATCTATAGCCCCTCATTCTTTAGGAGGATGTTAGCATCTAATATGACTGATTAAAGCCCAACACACAAGGCATGAGTCAGGCTTACTATTTTTCTTTTAGATATTCTCAATACTATTTTTCTTTTAGATATTCTCTGTATGTATTTCTGTTCTTGTAACTGGGTATTCAAGTCAACCTGAGGTCCCTCCATATACACAAGAATTCCAAACTACAGGTAACATGTGGAAGACACAAGGCCCTGCTGTCCTCTTTGCCCCATTTCTAATCCACAGTGTAATGCTCTCAACTGCTGCCTAAGGGTACTGCACTTGGGGAATATCGGGCACTTGTAGTCACTAATAATGCCGGTACTTCTATATATTTCTTTTAATTCTTCTGTCTATTTGCTACAAGAACCTGGAGGAAAGAAGGGCTCACATCTACATTCTACCTGTCTCAAAATAACAGTTCTCCATAAGGCAGCATTGACAAGAAAGCCTTACTATTGTGGGAAATCCTACCCCTTTGCTTAACATTTTTAGGAGTACTTAGATTTCAGACTGGGTCTGGCCATCTCCTTAGCCTAAAGGAGCTATCAGATATAATTCAAATTAATAGTAAATGGCCTGATATTTTTATAAAGCAAAAGATCACATTACATAATAAAAAAAGATCACAAGCATGATACACATAACTGTCTGGATAGTAACACACTGAATTTTCAAAAGTAGTACCGAGGAGTAATAGAAGGAAGAAAAATGGTTAGGTGAATAAACAAATTAAATAAGAGGAGAATACATTTTTTTCTACAAGAAATACCACAGGTTAAGTAGATAGACAAAACCTATAGTTTACCATGCAGACAATCCATTTACATATGAGTTGTCAGGTGACAAGAACGATATGAAGGTAATATTATTTGAAGGCTACCAAAGTATAGTTCTTTCTTCCAACCAGCCCTAGTACTTCCTCGAATTGCCTACACCTTCCCCTTGAAACACTGTCTCTAGGAAACCCCTAGTAAATATAAACACATTATCTAGACGAGATACACTATAAGTGGGGGACTGTATCCTACAAAAATGAAAGCATTTCAACATAGTCAACACACAAACAGTTCATTTAAGGCAGGCCCTAGAAGTTATCTATAAAATAAGGAAAAACCTCCTTCTCAGATTGGAAAATCAACACACAGTGGGTTAGCTTAACCAATCCAGACCTTACTGCCCAAGAGAAGAATTGCAAGCATGCTAGGATAGTGTATCCTATGGTGGAAGAATCTGAAAACAACTTATTATATAATGACCTAAAATCACTTGTCGACCCATTTAATTAGATAAAACAATGTCATGAGACATCAATGAGTCACAGGAAAGAGAAAAGCAATATTAAAAATTTGTTCGTTTCCTAAGAAATATCAAAAAGAGAGATTGGTACAGAGCTAGTAGAGGTAACCAAAGTTAAGCTCCACTTAACTTAGTAAAGGGGTACTTACGTTAGTAACGTGTTTCTTGTAATTAGGGGAACGTGAGTGCCTTAGAGCTTGATCATCTTTGAATGGATGAATAACATTCTGCTCCTGCTTTTGAAAACCTGAGAATTTCATGAAGAGTAATGGCAGGGACTCACCAAAACAATGCCATCACTGAGATGCTACCTTAGCAGCCAATGACTTTTACTTTTCCAGTAGTTTTCCTTACGTATATCACCTGAAAGGAAAAACAATGAAATCATGCTAAAATGTTTAAAGTCAAGGTAAAACCTGGGGTGTGTATGGGAAGGAGTGAGGTGGTGCAGGATGACTTGGGAAACCAGGGAACGGCATCCAAAATGCTTGATCTGGGTGAAAGGAGGAAAGAAAATTCAAGTGGTACAGGATAAAACAGAAGATAGTTTAATACTCTGTGAGGGCAAATAAGAGGATAATTGATTGTGGGCTCTGCTACTCAATGTCTGTGCAACTCTCAGCAGCTTTTGTGTTGTTTTCATGCTTGATGTTTTTCTCTTTGAATAGAGCATTTCTTTAATTAATTGGAAAATCACTTTTCAGAGCCATCCAGCCCAGTACCCAATGCTTAGTACATTCTATCCTTCATTTCAAAGAACACAACTCAAATAAAACTCTTTTCTTTTGGTAAAAGCTGTATTCCAAAAAATCTGTAACTACATGAATAAAGAAATAACATTACTTCATACCTCAAACTGGAAAACATTAGAAAGATGATGCAAAACGTTGGTGAGGAAGTGGGATGAAAAAAGCCCCACATTGCCAGTGGAAATGAAAATTGATGCAGCTGTTCTGGAGAGACTTTTGTGATTCTTGATCAGAGTAATTGCATAAACACACTATGATCCAGCAACCCCACTCCTGGTCATATATCCCTCTCCCTCTAGCTGTTCTGTAGATCCATGAGGAGACTTGTGTGAGGAAGACTTGTAAAATGACTGCTGGTTTCAGGAGATGGAGGCAATCCTCATGTCTACCACTTATAATAGCTAGATCATCACAGAAATGTCTGATTCATAGTCATTCAAGGTGATCTGTGACAAGATTTGAGATAGGCTGGGCACAAGCCAAAGGCTGGGTTGAGACCGCTGTCCCAACATTAATAGGCTGGCTGTCTCCAACTGCCTTCCCCTTCCCCTTTTTGACATTAGGGCATAAATACAGGAGCTGAGTTCCATCAACCAAATCTATCCACCTGCACAAGTGAACAACAAGAGAGGGGGGGTCCAATGTGCATCCATCTCACTGGCAAAGCCAGAGGAAAAAGCAGCAGCAACTGCTGGGTGGCTTGGAGAAGCGGTGGATAAAGGGCAGTTTCTAGAAGAGAAGTGGCTTAGCAGGTCCCTGTAAGCAACTAAACAAGCAGCAGCATTTAGAACCTCAGTGCCCAGCAGTGATGTGGTGCCTCAGGCCCATTGTGCATGTGGTCCAGGATTTCACTTCTAAGAGAGGAGCCTCTCATCTATTTCTTCCAGCATTTCTACTCAAAAAGCTTGCCACCTGCAAATGTGGCTCACCTTGTCAAGGTTTCGGTCCGGTCAGCTGGCGCCCAGCCAGAGTGGTGGGCAGCAGGGCTCTGGCAGAAGAAGGCTGCTCGTGGCCTGGTGAGTAGGAAGCAGAGAACTTACTACATTCTCAGCAAATATTAACATCTGTTAATTTCCTCACAGTCTAACCTATAGACTTCTCTAAATATGGCTCAAGAGATAAAAGTTTGCTGACCAGGTTACATTTAGATTTTGGTTTTGAGTAATACCAGCACATTTCTGTCACCGGACATGAACACCAAGTGAGTAAATAGTCCTGTCACATAACCTTCCACACACACTCATAGACACAGCAGTGGATCAAAGCAAACATAAATTTTCTCTGGAGATCAGAACCTGTGTGTTTAACCTGTTTTGGAAGCACAAAGTGGGTCTTTAGATCTATGACCATCTAACAGTGACTAGCAATAGGTGATCGTAGATTATTCTCTGCGATGAAAACAATCTCCCTCACACCTTGAACATCATTATGAATTCTTCATAGACCTCTGTTATTATCTGCTTTGTGTCACTTTTGTGAATTCCCTCCTCTGCCTTCCCCATCCTTTAGAAAGGGTACAATTACAAATTCACAAAACAATTGAACTTCAAGTCTGAAGCAGCATTTCACCCTTGGCAACCAGAATCCTTAATCATGTACCTTGTGCATAAAAAATAAAAGCTAATACTTTATCTTCATGAACAAGAGTCAGTACTGGCCATGTAGGGCTTTCAAGGAGCTGACAATGTGGGTGAAAAAGTGCAGTAATTTTAGATACAGGCTACAGAAAGACCTTATATCAATTAGAGTATTTTATGCAGTGCAGCTTTATTTATTAGTTGAACTGCTAAAATCCAAAAACAAGCAGAATTTGGTCTTCCTTAATGTATAATTTCTGAAAAGATAATAGGCTGAGAACTGACTGCCTTTATACCTTTGGTTTGATCAAGTAAAATATGTATTTCTAAATACATTTTCTGATTTACATTATTAATTTAAAAGTACATTTGTAATATTTCAAATATATTTAACTGAACTTTCACTGAAATTTTTACGAGTAAATTTTTCCTTCTAAACTTCCATTGATTTGTGACCATCTCTTACTGTAGCATGTAAACATCTGGATGTTTATGAGTATTTCTATGTAGCAATGTTGTTACACATTGACAAAATATTTGATATATAAATTTGTCTAATCAGTGAATGAAAATATGTGTATTTAAAGATCAAACTGTGTTTTTAGTTTGCAAATACTCACTGAATTGTGTACTTGCCACTCCGCTGTGATAGAGAAGACCCAGTATACCACAGAAAAGATGTGGTCCCTTCTGCCATTAAGAGAATTTCAATCTCCCTGGGAGAAATGAGCCAAATATATCTACATGAAGGACCTGCACATCCTGCTGTTTTCTTTACCTGTCTGTCTTCTCCTGCTGCCCCATCAATCTAGTTAATCCATTTCCCTTTGTTATTCTCCCTTTGTGGACATAATCTCCTAGGATACAAGAAATCTGTGGAGGAAACTTATTTAATCATTAGGGAAGAAGTTAAGGAAGGAAGAAGGAATTGATTAAAGAGAGATCCCTCTAAGGAATCATCCCCATGTTGTCATAAAGTTCATATGAAATAACCAAATCACTGTGCTAAAAGATGGTTCATTTTAGACATATGACCATGTTACCACAATTTTTAAATATTTGAGCAAATAGCAGTAGAAATGTGTGAATGCTGCCTCAGTGTTGTCACAAAAAGGACTGAAGAATGCTTATGATCATGGAGCAGAAAAGCTGAAAGGAACTAAATGCCAGTTTGGCTACAATACAGGTGTCTGATGAACCCATATACAAAAAATGGAAGACATTCAATGTGGGGAAAAATAAGTCTATCCAAAGGCGAAGATGAAACACCCTCGTGGAGTTGCCTTTTCTCATGAAACATAATTATTAAGAACTTGGAAGGGGACATTGGCTTCATGCTTGTCATATTTGCCCAAAATATCATAAAACTATAAGGATTATCCTGAAAGCTCTTCATCGCCTGGAAAAATGGACCACCTTTTACCACAGGGAGCATAAATTGATCAATGTAAAGTTATGCATTCATATTAAGAAAACATCTGTCCCTAAATGGAATAGTAAATGAGCTTAGCAGCAGCACACATGGGGTGGACAATACGTTCAGCGTGACTCAGTAAGATGGTATGTCTGCTGGGTAACTTAATTTGATGCTTGAAGGCAGATCAAAGATTGTGCTAGTGAACCACACTCAAGTAACAAGTTCCATTCCGAGTACCACATTTTAAGGGAAATGTTGACCAGCTGGAGTCTGTCCAGCTCAGAGTGGGGAGGTAAGAATGAAGAGCAAGTCCACAGACAGTCTCACAGAAAGACACACATGAAGAGGGCATTTAGCCCACAGAAGAGGAGATGTCCGTGGGATTATAATAATTGTCTTCATAGTCTAGAAAATCTGAGCTCTGGAAAAGCAATTATGACTGATCTGTGTCTGGAAGAGTAGAGCCAGGACAGAAAGGTAGAGAGTGACGTGGGGCAGGTTTTTGCTAAATTTTGAGAAGATCTTTATAAATTCAGAACTTGTTCGGATGTGGAGTTGGTAGCGTCAGGATATCGATCTCATTAAAGATGGTTGAACAGAAGACCCCTTCCCCACCCGCGTCCACACCTGCAGTCTGCCTGCATCCGCTCCTCCCCTCTGTCGCACATAATCTCCCCAGACCTTCCCTCTCGGCCAGCTTCTTTCCATCCACTGCACCCCCTCCTATCTTCCCTACACTGCTTATTCCTCCCCCAAACTTTTAAACCCCACCAGCACCCCGGTGTTTGACAGTACCCTTCCTCTTATTCTAGCTTCTCAGCCTGGAAAACCAGCCTTTTCTATCAGAACATAAGTCAGCTGCCTACTTTGGCAGTTAATTTAGTCCCTGATTCAGCAATTATGTTACCACGGAACTCTCGTCCTGGTTAGTGTTCATGCTGGCCTTCTTACACTGTCATGATCCATCTGTATGCCGGTCTCTCTTTGTAAATTATGAAAAGTGTTAGGTAGAACACTGAACTGGGGAACCTCTGGGGCACCCCCCCCCAGGATAAGCAATTCCACATTTTGATGTAGCGCTCTGAAGATGATTGCAAAAAGAGAGTTCCAAAAATGTATAAAGAAATGATAACTTGATTACAGTAAGTGGCTAATCACCCCAAGGTGACTGTTTTGAATGGACAGAACTCTTCTCTGATGTTTATACATTGTTTTATTATCATAATTAATGTTATAAAGGGTAGGAAGGATACAGGGCAATTTAGGAGAACACTGTATTAATTAGAGCGGGAGTCATTGGGAGGTTCACTTGATGAGATCATTCTGATAACCCAATCCAGCAAGAAATAAGAAAGAGCCACAGTCTCAAAATTTTGACTATTTCTGGTGGCTCTCAGCCAGGGGAGTAAAAACCCTAAAAGGAGTATTTGTAAATTTGCAGTTTTTTTGGTTGTCATGTGTCTAAGAGTGCTTCCAGCCTTAGTGGGCAGAAACTGAGACTATTTCAATATGAGGAGCAAACCAGCAACCAACAAATGATCTCACCGAACATGACAGTAGCCTTCCTCCCAAGAAACGCCACACCATACAATAAAGAGATGCGGTACAGAATAGCAAATCCATTGCAGAAGAGAAGTGTTGCTTTCACTCATGGTGAGGAATTTCGCCATAATATGGAATTTTTGCTGGGAAGTAGCTGCTCAGACATATACTAGATCTATTTAGATACAGAATGTGGCTGATTTGTATGTGGCTGAAGATAGGTAGGGAGACTATCACAAGTCACTTGTTGACCTGGCAAATAAAAATCTCCTGTACAGTTCTCTACCCTCTCTTGCTTTTCTGCTGGTAGATGTGAATGTTGAGGGCAACTGAGGAAGCTCCCTGTTGCAGGTGGCAGATCTAAGTCCTGGATGATGTCCTGGAGCCCACCACAGTACCACCTCATTTCATTTTAATGATTGGACTTTAAATGAGCAAATAAATAAATCGGAAACCTTCCACTGTGTGAAGGCTTCAGGTTTAGTTGTTAAAATAGCATCATCTTAATTGATTCATATATAACCAAATGTTTCAGTTGAGGTGACTTGTACATATAAATGTTATAGAAGGTGGTAAGGCATTTCTGAGTTTTTCTTAAGTAGAGCCCATTTGGTTTTATGCAGGAATCAAAACCATCTCCTTTCTCAGTACAGTAAGATTTTTGGTCTCTATTCTTGCCTCCCAAGTAAGTCTGGAGATCATGGTCCCTTCCTGAGTTAAGAGTAGGGAAGTCTTTGTTTTGCAGGCCTTTTTCTCTCAGGCATTCATGGGAGCGGAGCCGTCAGTGTGGAGCCATCTTCCCAGTCGGGTTTTTTCTCTCTTCAGTTTGTTTTTGGAAGTTTTTCTCGTTTCTCCTTCCCCCACAGTGTGAGTTCGTGTGTGGCTGGTTTTCTTGGGCACAAGGCCCAGTTCAGTTTCAGCTGTGTTTGTTGTTTGTACTGACTTTGTTCTGAGATCAGCCTCCGATACCCGGTGGTCAGCGTTCCCTGCAACGGGACCCCCACAACATTCCTCTAAACCTCGTTGGAAGACAGCTCTTGTAAGAACACCAGGGTTTTGTTCTCAGAGAAGAAAGCTGCAGTATTTGTGTAGAATGAGAAATTTGCAGATGTATGTTTTTGGAAGCTCCATCCGTGATCGGTTTTAACCCAATAAAGAATATCTAATCTAATCTAAAAGAGAACTATCCCAGTTTATGGTAGTTTGCCATATAAACAGAAACTGAACAACTCAAAAGTTCAATTATTTAGGATTTCTTCACACTGTTAGTGAGAGAAAACACACACACACACACACACACACACATGTGTGAAGGGCCGAAGAGAATCTCCCACAATCCTGGAGAAGCGTAGAGTCCCACTAGGTTCTCAATCAAAGCCCAGGAGGCCACACCCCAATCAAAAATGAAAACAAACCAGAATTCACCAAGCCTTAGACACTGCAGCCCCCTCCTGACCTGATCTACCCGTCACAGGAGAGGGGACCCGCTGTCATGAGCTCTGTCTTTATTTGTTGCAGTTGTTTAGTTAGGGTGGCAATAGAAACAACTCACTGGCTCATGTGTGGTGAAAATTAAATGAGATAAGGCAGGAGACAGCGAGGCTCAGTGATTAAAGGCGTGGCCTCCGAGCGGTGCTGAAGCCATCGCTCACATACTGAGTAATCTGGGGCAAGGCCTTTAGCTTCTCTGTGTTTCACCCTGTATGTGTGAAATTGAATGAATAATAGTACCTATTACGTAGGATTTTATGAGAATGAACAGAATTAAAATAGAAAGGGTTTGGTTTCTTGAAGTATATACTCTCTGTGTGCTGGTTAAATAAATCATAGTATCTACTGTGTAATGAATGTCTAAGCAGGGCCAGCTGTACTTGTAATTATTAGTTCAGTTATACGATGCTGAGCATTATGTTGGTCACTGTCATTTTCAACATCATCTAATTATTATCTTCCTATTTTTGATCCTATTTATCTTTCCCTTCCTGGAACCCTTGGATCCTCGGACACCACGTTATTTCTCTATGCCGCTTCTGGCAATTCCTTATCCAGCCTTTCCATGAACATCTCTTTGCTGTCACACTGCTTACATGCTGCTAAGCTCCAGGCCCCCTATCTTCAGCTTAGTGCTTTCTGCACATATCATCAGCCTGTGAGTCTGTACTGTTGAAAATGCCCCCTTACGCTGACGGAGACCCCTCACTCCAGATGTCGTAGCCGACTCTTCAGTCCAGTCATTCCCCTGTAGGTTTCAGATATACTGGTTTGGGTGTCCGCGCTTTTCTCATCATGCTCTCCTGAGACCAGCTTCTCCTGCTTCGTTCTGCAGCTCAGTTGAGGGCATCTTCATCCCCTTGACAACCCAAGCTAGAAGGGGGGGGCGGTCCTTCTTCCTTCCACTCGTGCAGCGCCTCCGAGTCATCGCCGGCACTGTTTCCACCCTCTTCTCACCCCTCCGGCCCTGCCTCAGTCTCCGCCATCGCCTCCCCGGGCCTCTTACATGCTTCCTTTCTCTTGGCTTGCCCTTGTCAAGCCCATGCTCCATTTTGCCGCCCCAGTAATGCTTCTAAAATACAAAGCTGACATTATTCTCTGATTTAAAACCTCTCTGACACCTTATTTTTTAATAGATCAAGGACTAGATCCCCTATTGTGGAAAGCTCTCTATGGCTGACTCCTGCGTATCCTACCAGTAGCAATTTCCACAACTCTACTCCTCAAAATATATTCATACCTTAGTCTTCATGCACACTGGTAACTCTGCCCACGTGGGTGCCCCTACTGTGCCTACTAGGTGTGTAACTCCTCTCCGTCCTCCATTACTCAGCTCTGCCATGGCCTTTCCAGAAACTTCTCTCCTCCCCATCTCTCCCCTTTATTCCACCTACAAGTTGAGTTCTATGCTATATTGTTTATGTGTCTGCAGAAACAATTCACCACAAATTTAGTGTCTGAAAACCCTGACTTATTATAGTTCTGTATAACCAAACTCTAAAGTGGACCTCACTGAGCTAAAAGGAGAATATCAGTGGAGCTTGACCCTTCTGTGTGTTTTGGACAGGGTCTCTTTACTGGTCATACGTAGGTCCTACAGGGCGCGTGCAAACATGTCTTGGTTCATGGTCCTCTTCTTCCATCTTCAAATGCTGCACTGATCGGTTGATTCCTGGCATCACTGCACTCTGATCTTTTCTTCTGCTCCTCACTTCCACTTTTAGGAGTGCTTATGTTTATATTTGGCCTACCTAGAAAATCCAGGGTAATCTTCCTAGCTTGAGGTCAATGGCTTAGTAACTTTAATTCTTATCTGCCATGTAATGAAACATATTCCTGTGTTCTGAGGGTCTGGATGTGGGCATCTTAGATGGGCTGTTACTCTGCCTGCCATACTATCCCCTGCAGTTTCCATAAAAATCTGTGCTTCTTTCCATTGCTCTATATAAGAAATACTGCAGTATTTGTATATGGGTTAGTATTCGTCAATTTACTTTGGCCTTCTTAAGGTCATATTCATCTTTAAATTCCTATATTCAGAGCAATTATAGACCTTCATTAAATGTTTTAAAATAATATAAATAAATCACAATCATAGTAATAATCTAGGATCTGTCTAAGGACCAGCTCAGGAGAGGGGTTGACCTGTGTCTAGTAGAGCTATTCAAGTTAATAAATTCTATTTTATGACAATTTGTGATCTTAATAATACAAATTACATTAATTATTGTTGTGCCTACCATTTATTGTATCACTTATTAAGTACCAGATACAATATTAGTACTTTTCGTGTATTAATTTAGCTATTGCAACAAACTTCTGATATAAGTACAATTATTACTTTCCATTTTATGAATATGGAAACTGAGGCCTCATGTATTAAATAACTTGCCTAATGTCAGACAGCCCAATACACAGTATCTCTGAGTTAACCAGTAATTTCTGCCAATCCAAACAATCCCTTCTGTGGCCAGTCTACATAAATGGGAGGTCACTGTACTTAATTGAAAATTATGTTTATTTCTCATGAAACCCAATAGCTTTTTAGCCTCATGGGTTTAAGGAAAGAACTGACTGAATTAATGGGCTCCATCTGAGATTTTTCAGCCAGCCAACTTCTAAGACACATAGGCTCTGAGCTTCAAGTGTAAAAATGAGGTGCGTATTATCTTTCAAAGCCACCTTGGTCTTTGGGAAAATCCTTGGGCCTAACGGTGAGTCCACACATGATGATTTTGTCAGTTTGATGAGAGTCAGTCCCAGAAGGACAGTGTGCGAGGGAGGAAGGATGGGGTAAAGAGCACATTAAGTCTGTGGCTGCTTATGGCATCTGCCTTTGATGCCATCTCTGGGGGACACGCTGATCACCTCCCCTCAGTCAACAAACTCTATGTCTTCTCAGCAGTTCTGAAGGGGGAGAGCCCTTTAAGGCATTTTGTTCTGACAAGCTTATTTCTCTTCGAGCTCTAGAATGTAATAGAAGCCATCAAAGCCAAGGGATATTAGGAGGTTGTTTTCTGAGATGGCAACAGAATTCATAACTTTTCAGATGATTTCTTCACTTATATCAGCAGTTCAATTAGTGGCAGGGTAAACTAATAATATGTATTTGCTATTTGGGGCACTATATTTTTTAGAGGTTGATCCTGTTTTGTTGCAAACAGCTCTGGTTAGAAAACAGATGCTATTTTTCACTGAATTCAGTGCTGTGGCTGAACTGTAAGTCAGTTGGTTTGGGAACTAAGGAAGAGAATATGAATGACATTAGCTTAATATCATCATTCCATTGTGCCCTCAACCCTGAGGTAGCAAAGGAAACTGCTTTCCCTTGCTCAACAGACACAGTGGGCAAGAACCATGGTTGTATTTTCTTTTATGTGAGAAGGGCTGAAGCAAAACTTCTTGCAAAGAGTTTGAATGAGGCTGTATTAATTCAATCTTTCCATTTTGTGGTATTTTCATTTTCAGACAGTTTGTGAAAGCTAACTGAATTACTTTTCATGATTAATTTATTCTTAATTACTCTGAAACCAGATTTACATATTAGTTTATAGTATGATCCAAGCAAATGTCCAACATTTTTTAAATCAGAAATTAGCACATTCATTAGTTTTATAAAGGTGACAGGCTCTAAAAATATATTATGATGGTAGAAACTGGCACGCCCCTGCACTACCTTCCACAAGAACACTGCTAGTAATAGGAGGATGAATCTTTCCAGACGTTTTTTTCCTTCTGCATATATGTGTATGTACTTCTTCCCCAACACTGAAAGCAACACGAGCATATTTATCTGTAAGGGTACTCAGTGAAGAACTTTACTCTCTGAATATTTGTTGGCCTTTTATCCTTGGTACAATAGACTATTTGTGTCCCCTAGAATTCATACTCAGGAACCTAATCTTCAGAGTGGTGGTGTTGGGGTAGTGAGCTCTGGGTGGTGCTCTAAGTTGTGGTGGTAGAGCCCCCATGAATGGGATAAGTGTCTTCACAAATTAAGACCCAAGAGAGATCACTCACCCCTCCCAAAATGTGGGGACACAGGAGAAGGTGGTATGTGAGCCAGGAAATAGACCTCCCCCAGACACCAAATCTGTTGTACCTTGATCTTAGACTTTCCTGCCTACAAAATTGTTAAAAATAAATTCCGTCTCTTTCTAAGCCTTATGGTATTTTGTCATAGTAGACCCAGTGAGCTGAAAAACTTAGTAATACTACTGTGGATGTCATGGTTATAATAAGGGTCACTCAGGGTTATACTTGGTTTTCCTTTACTTGAAGGAAAAATAAAAGAGCAATTGCTTAACTATTTTCATGTAATGTATTTGTAAAAAGTTACCGTTTTTAGGTACAAGAATCACCACACTTTAGGTGTTAATAAATACTTGCCTAATTGCCCCCTCCAAAAAGATTTGTGTCCATCTGAATCTAAGAGTTTTCTCCCTTGCTCTTTCCTTTTGTTTTTGGAACAAGTGACTACAAACTTGCTGACTTAAACTGTGCATATATTTTTAATCTTAAATTGTAGAGGTCAGAAATCCAAACTGGGCTGCCGTGGGCTGAAGTAAGGCATCCGCATCGGTAGGCTCCTGGAAGCTCTGGGGGAAAATTCCTCTCCTTGCTTTGGTACAGCCATAGCAGTTGTCACAGCCCACACCTCATGTCTCTACTCTCTCACTTCAAAGCCAGCAACTTAGCCACAAGGCAGTCTGTTGCTTAATTCCCCACACCCCTTTTAAAATATTCTGTGCTTCTCATTCCTTCCCTAATGTTTTTCAGGAAGAAAAATGTAAGAAAACTTCCTGCAACCAGTGGGTTTTGCTCAACTTCCCACCATGAAAAATTCTGAAGACTAATTTGACTTTCATGTAATATTTAGCAACTACTTCTTACCCAGACTTCATTTACCAAGCACAGAGGATGAGTTCTGAGCTACTGCGGTTTAGTAGGCATTGAGGGTAAAGGGTGACAGTGACCAGCTCCTCTCAGGTCAAGCAGTGACGTCAGCACCGCTCTGGCCGCCAGCCCTGCCCCTCCGCCTCCTCCCACAACTGCTGCCTTTCCCTTTCCAGATGTCCTAGACAATTCTAAATTTCAGATTTTCTGCATTTAAACTATTTTCTTCACTTTCCCACCAGCTTCACTAGTCTGTCTTCATTTTATCACTGCTTGTGTAAAATCCTCTGGCTTTACAATAAAATTCTGTGTGTAATAGTAGCATTCAGAGGCTGGAATCACATAGAATCATTCCTTCTCCCCACACAATTGGGGTCATTTTATTCATAGCAAATGTGGCAGGCTCAGTTTGGAAAGTGATTGTGAATATTTGGGCGTTATTCTGAAATACAGTCATTTATTTTTTTTTCTTTTTTTCTTTTTTCTGAAATACAGTCATTTAACTTGCCCACATCTGAGGGGTATCCAGGTGGGAATTAATTCTATCTGTGATAAAGCGCTGTAATTTATGATCACTTTAGTATTTGGTTAAATATGTAATAAAAATCAGAATGTTAAATATAATAAGAGCATAGAATTAGAAACTCATGTTTCTCAGTGTTTACAAGTTAACATATTCACAACTGACTATAGAAATCTAATATGGACAGTTGACAATTGTGCTACACGTAACGCTCAAACCTATGTCTCTTCTTAGTTTTGATAATCTCAGAGACTTTTTTTCCTCTTAGACTTTTGTTAAATGCTTGGAGAAGGGTTGTGTATTTCTTAAATCATCATTGTTTATGCCTTCAAATGTATTGGAACATATAGTTTAATGATAGATTTTTAAATAGAATTTTACGGTCTATGAAAAACATTTTAAAAATCTGTTTAAGAAATCTGAGCTCACAGTCCAACAGGAACCTTGTGAGCCCTCCCCTTTAAATTGTTTAACAAATATCAATTGAAGATTTCTTTTCTTTTCAGATTTCTTTTCTTTCTCCATTAGAGATGATTCGATGATTTTTATTGATTTTATTTGACAGAGCAAAAGGATCTACCAGTGAAGAGTTGATTGGTTAATGTAGAATGAAATAAATGAGTCTTAACTTTATATTGGGCATATGCATTCAGAGTAAATGCAGAGTATCTTTATTCCAGACTAGGAAGGGCTTGACCCTCTGGAAAATTATTTTTTGTTTGTAGCACTTGTGATTGTGATTCACAGCCCTCCAGTAAATAGAAAAATAATCAAGATGTCTTGCACACGAAAAAAGCTGATCTGTGTTTTTCTGTGTTATTTCCCTAACTCAGATATGGTACATTTCAACCTTGGCCCTCACTAGAGTTTTCCACTTGATACATTCCATTGTTAGGGAGAATTTATGGAAGCTCTAAGTTAATGAATTTTAGTCATCTATTCTGTTCTGCTCAGAGACCTCCTAGTTAGATATTTGAGAAAGGCTCCTGTCTCAGGGTCTTTGCACTGCCTATTGCCTTTGTCTAAGATGCTTTTCATCCACGTTCATCTTTTCACTTTTTATTTCTTTCCGACCTCTCATCACAGAAATGTTCCCTGACAACCCTAAAATGCCAGCCCCTCCCCACCTATTAGACATGTATCTCCTCTCACCTCCTTTATTCCTCTTGCCAATTCACACTGTTACCTGATAATGAAATACTTATTTAAGCGTATGTTTACTGCCTGCCATTGTCCACCCACACCCATGCACTGCCGTAACCTGTTAGAGCAGGGTTTTATCCCGGTATTTTCCTGGAACTTGAAATAGTATCTAGCATATGACTTATGCCCTGACAAAAGACTTAGGAATTAATGGATGCGGTGCAAGTATTCTCTTCCAGTAGTATATAAGAATAATAAGTACCAAACATCATTGACTTTTCACCTTCCAGTAAACTGTCAAGCCAAGACAATGTGATGTTGCAGAGTGTAATTTTTCAAGTATGTGTCAAATTAAGTATGTGCCAAAACATATCTCAGCTTTGGGCAGTTAAAGAATAGGAAATGAATAGCCATCTTGCTAATTCTCTTCACAAGTCCATAGAATCATCATAGAAATGAGTCTATGAATCTTCTTAAATATTCTAACATGAAAGATGATGAGCAGTAAGCTATTGCTTATTATTCCGTAGAGTGCCTTTCCTATGAGGTTGGTCAGTGGGCCATCCAGCACCATCTACACTGAGAGGTAGTGATGCATGAGGTTTAAGAATATGGACTGGACTCTGGCTACCTAGGTTCAAAACTCGTTTTTCCTATTTGCTAGCAGCATGATCTCAGGAAAGTAGCTTAGCTGACAGTTTCCTCAACTGTAAAATGAGGGTGCCAACTAGATAGATACATAGATGGATGTAAAGGTGCAATAATTTAAAACTTTGTACAGTGCCTGGAAAAATCTTCAACCATGTTAGATAAAATAACATTAAGAATGATAAATGATAAAAATAGCAAGAATAATAGATGTGTTCCAGAGACTCATTTAAAGGTTACTTTTAAGGGTTTATGGATTTGCTATTAGATCCTAAAACATTTTTTAATAAATGTATATAAACTCATCCATGCTAAGTATACCACTTTTTATTTTACTGTATTATTTCCTTTGGTACCAGGAACTGAACTTAGGACCTTGTGCTTGCCAGTCAGGTGCTTATACTACTGAGCTACATCCCCAGCCCTCCACTTTTTATTTTAAAAAGCAAAAAGATTTTGAACCAAGATAATAGAAGGGTAGCAATGGTTACTACATTATGTGTTGTTCTCTTTAAATTAGTTACTCAGAATACAAGATATCAGCATTTAATTGTCCAAACAACATTATCCCAAACCTTTCTTTTCAATGAAGTAAGAGCAATTAGCAGTGTGACTGGTGTGTGTGTGTGTGTGTGTGTGTGTGTGTGTATGTGTGTGTGTGTGTATTTTTTTTTACTTTACCTTTCCTTCTTTTCTTTATTTTCCCATCCCAGTTTCTCTTTCCATTTGAAGTTTCTTCCCATTTTACAATATCTATTGTACGTTTTGAGACTTATTTACTCTTTCAGTTTCTCATGCTAGAGAGCCAATATGATACACATGTGAGTCTGGTTTATTTTATTTATGAGTGTGATCTCAAAATATACTCACTTACTTATGAAAGCTTCCAGTTTATCCTTCTTTCTGACTAAATAATACTCTACTGTATAAAACGAGCACATCTTTTTTAATCCATTACTTGGTTGATAAGTTTTTGGGTTGTTTCCAAGATGTAGCTATTACAAATTGTGGTGCTGTAAACATAGGTGCACATGTATCCCTAGGGTATGATGTTTTTAATTCTTCTGGGAAGATACACAGAAGAGGAATAGCTGGATCAGATGGGACCACTAATCCTAGTTTGTTGAGGAATCACCACACTGATTTCCACAGTGGTTGCACCAATCTACACTCCCACCAACAGTGGAGAAGGGTTCATTTTCCCCCACGGCTCCTCCAGGATTTGTTATTGGTTGATATCCTCATAATAGCCATCCTTTCCAGGATGAAATTGATTCTCAGTGTTGTTTTAATTTACATGTCTCAAATGACCAGTGATGTTGAACATTTTTTCATGTATTTATTTGCAATTTATATTTCTTCATCTGAGAAGTGTGAATTAATCTCAGATGCCCATTTATGGGTTGGGTTTTTACATTTGGGAGGTCTGATATTTTTCAGTTTGGTTCAGTTCTAATATTTCATTATTGATTTTTTATTGTGTAATTGATCTATCTTTTTGTGACAGTGAGGTATTAAAATCTCCTATTACAACCATATCAGTGCTTATTTCTTTTTCATTTCCATTGATATTTGTTTTATATAGTGGGGTGTGCTTCTAATTGGTGCATAATATTTATGATTGTTACCTCTTCTTCTTGGATTGTTCCCTTTACAAGGATATATTGACCGTCTTTATGTTTCTTAAACAGTTTGGCTTGGAATTCACTTTGTAAATAGAATAGCTACCCCTGCTTTTTCCTGGCTTCCTGGAATATTGTTTTCAATCCTTTGACTTTCAGTTTATGAATTTTTTTAATTAAATGTGTTTCCTGTATGCAGCATATTGTTGGACCTTGCCTCTTAATCCATTCCGCAAGTCAGTTTCTTTTGACTGGTGAATTAAGACCATTAATATTGAAAGTTATAACTGATATATATTGACTTATTCTTCTTATGTCACTTTTCTGTTGTTGAATCCCCCTCTTTTTATCCCCTTCCTCTATCTGTTTGCCTTGCCTAATGGATTTCTACTGTCTGGGTTCATAGAATTGTACTCCTTGTTATCTCCTTTTAGAATGTCCTTCAAAAGATTTTGGAGTGCTGGGTTGGTGGTCATAAATTTTGTCAGATATTCTTTGTCATGAAAGTATCTTATGTCTCCATCAATTTTGAAAGATAGTTTTGCAGAGTACATCAATCTGGGTTGAAAGTTATTTTCCTTTAGAAACTGAAATACTTCTCTTCAAGCTCTCCTTGGCTTGAGGGTTTGTGCTAAGAAGTCAGCTGTGATTCTGATGGGATCTCCTTTATATCTGATCTGGTTTTCTTCTCTAATAGCTTTTAATATTATGTTCTTATGCTGAATTTCTGGAATCTTGATTCTTATGTGTCAGAGTATAGATTTATTTTGGCTGTGGCTAATTGAAGTTTTATATGCTCCTTTAACTGTATGTCACATTCTTTTTTCTACCAGCATTCTGCCATGACATCTGTGAACAGTATCTTTTTAATATCATTTGTGCTATCTCCTGCTATTTATTACCTTCAGTTAATTGTAAATTATTCTTCTTTGCTTCTTCTGGATTGGTTTCTCATGGTCTCTTACTATTTTTAAGAAATCTTTCTTTTCATGGTCTCTAACCACAAACCTCTCTTCTATGTCTGAGCTCTGGTCCTCATATTGGCTTAATCTGCTGTGGATACTTGCAATGGAATTTTTATCCTTCTTGATATATGCTTGAATCTGCCTTGTGGATATGCCTTCTGTCCTATGCTCAGCTGTCATGGCTTCCATAATTTTCTTAAAGTTCACTGTTTTTGTCTGTGTCTGTTCGAGAGTCACTAAGCATGATTTGCATTGTGGACACCATCTCTACAGTTATCTGGTAAATTATGTCTGATTTGATTTTTTTCTAGAGCCTCATTCAATTGCTTTATTATTACTGCTTCAGAGAGGCTAGGTAGGTGGCTTTCAGATTGTCCACCTCATTGCCCCCTGGAGTTGCTTTTAGTGAACTGAATGTCTGGGGTTGCATCTCGTTTAAGTGTCTTCTCATGTTCTTTTCTATTTTTAGTTTAATTCTGGGGTTAATGATTGTAAATTGCCTGTGGTGGGTTGCTTTATTGCTAATACTCAGAACCCTTGGGAAATGACTACTTCTCTGAGATATCTTCCAGGTGTAAGAGGTTTTTGAGTTTTGAGTCTGTTGCAAGATCCTATCTCTTCAATTGGTTGAGGATGAGAAGTGGCTGCCTGTTTGGCCCAGACCCTGGTTCTTCGGCATAGAACTATTTTTTGTGACCCTTAGTCAATAACAGTCTTGGAACACCAAGAACAGCTATTTAGAACAATTATGCCACTTTTGGCTATAGTGGTACCATCAGCAATGACAATAGCATCAAACAGCCAAAACATGACAAACTGAGCTAATCATTAATTTACCACCTTTGACCATATGAACTAGATTTGTGGTTTTATAACAAAATCTGAAACAAACCAGAAAATTATATGCAGTACACAAGTTATTAATATGTCAATTTTGCCCTTAGGGGCTAAAATTTAAAATGGGTTTGGAAGAAAATAGAGAAATGGAAGAGAAAGAGATTAGAAGTAAGGCTGGGATCACACTAACTTTGGGAAACTGGTACAGAAGACTAGTGTTAAAGAGAGAAAGGAGAGATTAAAAAGAATAGAATAGAATAGAATCACAGCCACAAAGAAGCTAGAAACCACATTCCCACTCATATAAAAACAAGATCACACAATGAAAAAGAAAAATAAAAACAAAAGCAAAACAACAGCAACAATGACAACAACCAATGAGAGAGAGAGAAAAAAAGAAAAAAGTCCACTCTTAGGTACATTTCTGCTATCACCAATAGAGAGTATTTGAAGATAAGAGTCCGATCCATGTTGATTTATCCACACAAGTCAGCAGTAGCTTTATGGTCGGGTAGTGGATAATCTCAGTGATCCTGTACCTTCTGGCAGAGACCAGACTCATTCGAACTGCAGCCATCAGTGTATCTTCCATGGCCCTGAGCCGAGCTGGGCACCACTAGATGGAACTGGCAGCTGCTCTGAGTTCCAAGCTCAACCAGCCACTCTCCAAGGTGGCTCCAAGCCAATCACTCTTTTGTGAGGGATGACTGAGCCCTGAGTGCTCACCACCAGCTAGTGCTGCCCTTCACATCTGCTGCTCCCCTCCACTGATGTGTCTGTCCATGGAGGCCTCTGGAGTCATCAGCAGTCATCATATGTCCTCAGGTTTGAATTGCTCTTCTCATGCAGTGAGTACCTTCTCAGGGAGAAGACACCACCAGCTACCTCCTTCTTCTTCATTGAAGTGTCTCTCTTCGCTCTCTCTGTGGGTTTCATTTCACACTTCAGATCCTTCCTGGGTCCAGAGGACCCATTCTCCTTCTTCTTGTCTCCTCACCTTGCTATGTTCCAGCATCTGGATGTTGACTCTCAGAGAAGCTCTTCTGCACTGCTTACCATTCCACCATCTTAGTGCTCCCTCTCAATATGCCACATCTAAATAAGCAAACATCTTAAATGGGTATTTCTCCAAAGAAGACATACAAGTGGCAAATAACATGAAAAGATGCTCAGCATCATTAATTATTAGGGAGAGACAAACCCAGAGCAAAAGTACCACTGCTCATAATTGAGAATGACTACTGCACATGTGGTTATGTGTGTGTATGTGTATACATATACTATTATGTAGTATGACTGAGCTGTATATACATGTACAGTATGACTGAAAGAAAGAAAAATAGATAGATAGACAGAGCTCAAGAACCCCAGAAAATAGCAAGAAAAGATGCTCAAATCCTTAAGGATAGGCCAGTCAAAACTACAATGAGGTACTGCTGCATACCATTTAGCACATCCCATAAAATAGCAACTGTTGTCAAGGATATAGAAAAATTAGAATGCTGTAGGAACTTAAAATACTTCAGCTTCCATGGAAAGCAGTTTGAAAATTCTTCAAACCATAAAAATAGAATTACCATCAGTCAATTCTGTATCTGTGTGTACACTGTGGACACAAACATACATATATACACCAGTGTTCATACAAGTATAATAACCATAAGAAGGAATAAGCCAAATATCAATTGATAACAAATGGATAAAAAAATGTGATAGATAAATGAAGGATAGACACACAAGAGTATTATTCAATCTTAAAAATGAATGAAATCTGTTTGCCATCTATGAATATTCCTAAAGTGAAGTCCATTAGTATCTGTGACAGTTCACAACTCAAATACTATAATATGGATGAAACTTCTGGACATTAAGTGAAATAAGCCAGATACAAAACAGACGAACATACAATTTCAGTCATATAGTCACTTAGAATAGTCAAGTTCCTAGAGAAGGTAAATTGGCATATCTGAGAGGTTGGAAGGAGAAAGAATAGGGAGTGAGTGTCTACAGGGTATGCAGTTTCAGTATGAGCCAATGAAAAAGTTCTCAAGGTGGTGGTTATGGCTGCATAACAATGCAAATGTGTTTAGTGGTACTGAGTGATATTCTTAAAATGATGAGAATGATAAATTTCATGTTCTCTGTATTTCACCACAATTTTTAAAAGATACACATTTTAAAACTCTTGTTATGTTAGAGGAAATGGAATGCATACCTCTTGTTTCAAGTTCACCATAGATTTAAGAAAGAAAGCTGTATGTAAAAATTATCAGGGAAGGAAGGAGCCATGTTATCCCACACTGAAAGTTGATAGCTTGATAATATTCTCGGCTTACAGAGCATGTATATTATCCCCTTATGGTAGCCTCACAGCCTCCCTTAAGGTAATGCTAGGCTTACTTCCCTAGGAAAGATGAGGAGAGAAGATCTCAGGAAAATAAAGTGGTATCATCTTCGAGATTGTGTCACAGTTAGTCCCCACCTTACAAATGAGTTTCATTCTGTGAGAACATTCGTAAGTTGGAGTCATTGGTACGTCTGACATAGTGGATCTTATACATCTTTGACACAAATATACAACACAAAGCATAGAAAACCAAACACACGAAAAGAACGAGCAGCAGTCTACCATCTTTTCACCTTGATTCAGTTTCTCAATTATTTTCACTTTTTTCCATGGTTATTGCCTTATGCTTCCTAGCAGTCCCTTGCACATTACCACTGACTTTCCTCTTGCCTCTGCACATCCCAGGTTCTGATTGAGCACTGTACTACTACTGGACAGCTGACACGTGAGGTACTTCTGTGATTTGTTTGTTCCTAAAGTGAGGTCCATTAGTATCTGTGACAGTTCACAATGCGAATGTTTGTAAGTCAGGAGCTTACTATATTGCTAAGTTTGATATCAGGACTTGAAATCCTTGACTAGATCTTCTTTTATTCTATGAAGGAAACACCCATTCTATTTTTCAGTGAAATCCAAATAATACATTTATTATTTCTCATTTATGGAATGAAAGAAGATTTGGTCAAGGGGAGAGTGGTTTGGGGGGAGAACATAGGAAGCAGTGAGTGCCTAGTAAGGCATGTGTCTCTTATAATGTCTGATCTTAAGTTAGTAAAGTGAGGTTGGCCAGAGGTATCATATCCACCAAGTAAGATAGAACATGGCTGAAATTTTTGTTTCTTTAATTTTTATTAGTGTAAATCAAAAAACACTGTCAAGTATTTAAGAATGAGATAAAATAGCAAGATAAAATTGGCAGCAGGATTGCATTTCCATGGGCACAGTGATTTTAAATATGAAAAATAAAGTGCTAACCAAAAATAACTAACTGTTGGAATGCTGTACGTGTATAATCATACCTACATCTCAAGAATCTCATCTCTTATGGGGGGCCTGCAAGAGAATGCCTTCCTCCTGAACTGAAAAGTCTGAGCAGGATGTTTAATCACATTCCTTGGCCAAGAGCCTCTGTATCTGGAAAGGTTGGTGCTTTCTGTGTTTCTGAGAGAATAAGTTGATATTGGCATACAACTAACTTTCTTTTGGAAGAGCTGCCATGGAACAGTGGTCATTAGGTAAAACAATAGCTCCATCATTCCTGCAACATGCCTGTTAAGCATCTGAGGAGGCTACGTGATACTTGCTATGCCAAAAATTCAGTCTTATGGTACCATTTAATATTTCAAGGTAAGACTTCTTATTTAGCTCGTAATCTTACTTATAAGAGAATATAAGCACAAAAACACACAAAAGAACTTTAAAATTAATGTTATCTATGTCTTTATTGGATTTTTGTAATGCCCAATCTTGATGGATAAGCTCAAGATGTGCCTGATGGTTAAGCTTAACTGTCTATTTGGTTGGCTTGAGAGACGCCTAGGTGACACTTCCGGATGTGTTTGGGTGGATCACGCAGGTGTGACCCTGCATGATATACCTGGTCCTTTGCCCCCTCCTCTTTGGCATTCTTCCCCTGTTCTAATTCCTGGTTACCATGTACAAAGCATCTTTGCTCCTCCATGCCCTTCTACCATGTCCCCGCCTTGCACCAAGCAACCATGAACTGAGTTCCCTGAAGTCAGGAGCCAAGTGACACCTCTCCACCTTTAATGTGTGGACTTTAGGTATTATACCCCTATGAGAGGAAACCAAGTAACACAACATGTACAAAGTGAGTAGGCAACAGCCAAGGTTACATTAAAGTATTCATCTTTGCCATCCATGAAATCTATGTACCCCATCTCATTGCAAAAATTCTTGTATTGCCCACTACAGAGGTCATTAACTACAGACAGCTATTCAAATATACAGTCATCAAATGGAATAAGCTTTTAAATACAGTTCTTTAGTCATACTTGGAACATTTAGAGTATTCAGCAGCCACATGTCACAATGGTAACTGTATTCGAGAGTGCAGATATAAATGCTTCTTCTACCAACTGCAGAGAGTCCTGTGCTTAGTGCTATATATTTTTAAAGTTCAATATTTTGGTTTAAAAACTTGTTCATATTGGGCTGTATACCATGCTTATCATGTGGCAGAGATGTACAGAAGCCCACTTTACACTTACAAACTTGTAACTGGTCAGGGCTGGTAAGCATGCCATGTTGTCCTAAAGGCAATAATCATGCATCTTTGCAGTTCACCAGTGTCTGGCAAGAAAAGTAGATAAATAAATTCATTCATGTATGAATTCATCGTTGTGGTCAAGATACTCTGCTGACCTCCACACCCTCTATAACAACAGCAACACATAGACAGCCCTGGGCAGAGTACTTATCATGGGCAAGTGATGCCCTCTCTGAAAGCTGAGTCTTTTCTTGGGTCTCTCAGTACCCCATTAGGCAATAATTCTCATGTGCACATTAGAATAATGTGGAGAACTTTTAAAAATACAGGTACCTGGGTCCCATCACCAGAGATATTGAATTCATTGTTCTGCTATATGCCCAAGAGTTTTTAAAGATTCCTCTACTTGTTCTGGTGTATATAGTCAAGTTGAGCACCATGCCCTAAGGTCTACTCTCAGCACTTCCAGTCATTTTGCTCCATGGCATCTGAGCTTCTAGGTCAGCCACAGGGAGCAAGTGATAAAAGATCTGTAAGAGGGATGCAAGAATCTCGTTTGATTCCTAGCTCCTTATTGACTAGTTCTATGACTTTAAATAGGTTACTGTTCCTCCTCAGCCTCAATGTCTCCTCCTCTCAAGTGAGAGGGTTGATTATTAATTACCTGCAGATTCTGTCAGTCTAAAAAATATCAGTTTCTACTTAATTTTGGCAAATAGAACACTTCATACCAAATTGTAGGAAGAAATATTTTATCTTTTGACATCTGACTTACTCATTTACATTTTTCTTTCCCCTTCAGATGATAGTCACACTCCTCAGATAGCCCTGAGCCTACCCAAGCAGCCCCAGCACGCTCAGAGTATTGAGAAAATGAGGTGATCAGTTCTGAGCAGCTCCATGCACTGTGTCTACAATCCAGAATAATTCTTATCAGTTTTTATGTGGGTCCAGAGGGTTGCATTAAGTATGGAGTCATCACTGGTGTTTGTGTTCATTGTAACATAAATGCTGCTGGTCATTCTGACAGAGTTCCAGCTGGCCTCAGCTACTCTGCCCAATAATGGTCTCTGCCTTCAGAGTCTTCCCAGTGGCTTCTTCATACAATCATCTTATTACTTCGGAAGTTTTTCTAAATAGTCTCCAAAATCATTACCTAATGGCCACTAAGGTGAAAGTTACATTTATCATGATCTAATCTGGTTATGACCTGAGTTTCTTTCCTCTTGCCTTTTGCCAAAGCAAGCTGGCTTTCTTAGAGACTGCGTAATACATCTTTGAATGGGTCCATACTTCATGGTGCTGTTAGAAGTGACATCTCCCTGTTTAGCCCATCAGAGATAGTGATAGGCTAGAACCTTTCAAGGTGACAGTGTTTGTGACAGCAGGCAGAGGAGAAAGTATGCTCGCTGGCACAGATAAGGAATGTGATATCATTTGGTCTATATGTTTCATCACTGAAACTGCTTATGGTTTCAGGTTGCCCATGAATCAACATGGAAGTGCCTTAGAATAGGACAGCAGTTGCTAGGTGGCACTTGGTCCACTCTTACAAATATTTCACTTCCTCAGTGTCTGCCAGTCTCCTCTTATAACTCAACATCAAGCATCCAGACTTCCTACTTTTAGAAAGATCCTCTTCAAGCCAGTATGTGGCTATAGTCCCACAGAATGGAGTTCAGGCCTCAGCGGCCCATCTGCTGTGAATCCTCCCAGCCTGCAGCTGCAGCGTGGCTCACTCCATGTACCCCAGCCTAGTTACACAGGCCCACTGCCCCATCCTGAGTGCTGCTTACTCTGGGCCTCGCTTGCATTGTTTTGTTGGCTTGGAAAACCCTCTAAACCAGAGCTGCTGAAGAGATATCTGCTCAGAGACATGTACCAAGCATACATACACAGTTTGCAACTTTCTAGTTACCACAGTAAGGGAAAAAATAATTAAGAGAAACTAATTCCCACGATATACAGTCATCCTTTCGTATCAATGAAGAATTAGTTTCAGGATGTCTCACAAGTATCAAAATCTATCCAGAGAACTCCAGTGGGTCCCTAATAAAATAAACTGATCTATGTGTGATGACAGGTTAGTATCCAGAGTACATACTGAGTACAAAAAATTCGACAATGGAAACAAAAACTCAATGACCCTATTAAAAATGGGCAATTGACCTAGATAGAAATGTCTGGAAAGAAAACATACAAAAGGCCATTAGGTGTATGAAAAATTGCTCAACATCACTAAACATAAAGGAAATGCAGATCAAAATCACAATGAGACACCACTGCATTCTAGTAAGAATGACTGTTATCAAAAAGGCAACGTATAACAAGTGTAGGTGATGAGCTAGAGGAAAAGGAACCTTAAATACTATTGAAAGGTATGTAAATTAGTACAGCCTCTATGGAAAATGGTAGGGAGATTCCTCAAAAAATTAAAAATACACCTCCATTATTGTGACAGTTAAGCTGGATTGTGAACTTGCTGGCTGCTGAGCCACCTAGAGGAGCAGAGAAGTCCAGTCCTGAGTGTGTCTGGGTGGATCGTGGAGGGTCACCTTGTGTGTCTGGCGCTTTCCTCTTGAATGTTGTTCCACTTCACTGCTTCTCAGCCTCTAGAAATGAGTAGCTTTGCTCCGTGGTGCCCTCCCACCATGATGCTTTTGCCTTGGAGCAGCCAATCAGGAGTTAAAACTTCTAAACTCATGAGCCAAATTAAACCTCTCCTCGTTAAGTTATATGTGTTGGGTATTTTGTCCTAGTAACTTGAAAACTGACTAATATACATATGTCTCAGCAATCCCATTACTGTGAATGAAATTCATATAGTAAAGAGACATTGGTGTTACTGAAGCACTATCTACAATAGCTAAGAAATGGAAACAATGAAACATTCCTCAGCTGATGAAGGTTAAAGAAGATGGGCACATATGCACCATGGAATACTATATAGCCATTAAAATGAAGTCCTGTCATTTGTGAGAACGTAGATGGTACTAGAGATCATTATTTGAAATTAGCCAGGCACAAAAAGATAACGATGTCACCCATGTAAAGTATAAAAAATGTCACTCACATAGAGTACTTTTTAAAAGTTGATCTCATAGAAGCTGAGAGTAGCATAGTAGTTCCCACATATAGTGGAGAGTAGTGGAGAGAGGGAGAATGATTGCCAATTGGTACTAACATATTTA
Source organism: Dinomys branickii (assembly GCA_004027595.1). NCBI lineage: Eukaryota > Metazoa > Chordata > Mammalia > Rodentia > Dinomyidae > Dinomys > Dinomys branickii. The sequence goes on from PVLD010003680.1 coordinate 68,516, forward strand.
AGTAACAGTGAGAAGAACCGGTATGTGATTGCATAGTAGCAAGACGATAGGTAAAAATAATGTACCACATATTTCAAAAGTTTCAGGAAAGGACTTTGAATATTTCCGCTGTAAAGGAGTGATGTGAGGGCTGGGGGTGGAGCTCAGCAGCACAGCACCTGCCTGGCAAGACCGAGGTTACCTCCCAGTACCAGGAAAAGAAAATAGAGTAAATGATGTGTTTGGGGAAACACATATGCTGACCCTTATTCGAACATCACACGATGTACGCATATGCCGAGAAATCACATGCTGTCTCATTGGTACATACTCTCTTTGTTTTTATGTATCAGTTAAAAATAATTAAGTTAAAAATTAAGCTCACTGGCACAGTGGAAAATATATCTGAAATCTTTTGTGGAGCGGAAACAAGATGAAGAGTCCCTATAGAGCAGGTTTTTATTCAGATCTAGGAAAACTGGTTCTTAAAGAAGTTTCCAAACAGCACTGGCCTCAGGAGACTCTCATGGGCCTAGAATACAATAAGCAAAATAAAGCTAAGACACAGAGAGCATTTCACAAAGTTAATCTGTGCAGTGTGTAAGGTTTTACACCCTGTTTACTTTTCAGTGCTATTCTGTTCCTGAAATATATAGACAGTGAACACTGAATGTGTTTCCCAAAGCTCATGAGCTGGAGACTTAATCTTTGATGTAGTGGTGCTGAGGTGGGCCTCTTACTAGGTAATTAGATCACAAGGCCTGTGCCCTCAGAAATGAATGTCCTTCTTACACGTGTGGATAGAATGCCCCCGTTGCTGTCTCCTGCCCATGTACTCTCTTGCGCTTGTCCCATGGATAGCACAGCAAGGGTGCCCTCGCCAAAGGTGGACCCTTCAGGGCATGGTGGCACACGCCTGTAATCCCAGCACTCAGGAGACTGAGGCAGGAGGATCGTTGTGAGTTCAAGACCAGCCTGGACTACAAAGTGAGCTCAAGGCCAACCTGAACTACAAAGCGAGACCCTGTCTCAAAAAGACAAAAAAAAAAAACAAAGGTGGACCCTTTACTTGGGACTTCCCAGCCTTCTAAATTATGAGAAATAAATCTCTGTTCTTTATGAATCACCCAATCTCTGGTATTCTGTTATAGCTGTGTCTTAGTTATTTTTCTCTCACTGTTGAGACAAAATGCCTTACACCTACAATTAAGGAAGGAAAGGTTTATTTAGCTCACAGTTTGTGGGGGTTTCAGTCCATACTCGGCTGGCTCCAAGGCAGAGTGGCACATGGCAGAGGGCAACAGTTCATGGCAATGGAAGAGAGCAAAGCAGCAAGAGCAAAATGGGAGCAGTGTCAGAGAGCAGCCTCTTTCCCTCCCTTAGACTGCAGGCAGGCTTCCTGCCCCGGAGCAGGTGTAGCACTCACACCCATAACCCCAGCATTGGACCATGGTTCAGTCATAAACTCTGGAAGCCTGCCCCATGACTGCAAGTGGCTTTGGGGGGACATCCACACACAAACCATAACAAGCAGCACAAATGATGAAAAAAATGTTAATTAGATACTGGTTTATTTTTTGTCACTTAGCAAAACAGAAGCTCATCACCTATCTGCCTTTGTATGTATTTTATAGAACTATTGCAAATAACTGCACCTTTTGATTATTTTTTTATGAAGTAACAAAACCTAGGTCAAGAAACAGAACATCTCTTAGACTTTAGAAGAGACCTTCACCTTCTGCCCTCTTTCCGGCACTGCTCTCCCCCAGACACCGACTTATGACGCCCACGTTTCCTACTTGCATAAATGGTGTCATACAATATTTTCCCCTTTGTGTCTGCCTTCTTACCATCCACATGATGTTTATGAAATTTGTCCGTTTTTACTTGTGATTGTAGTTGATTTGCTCTCATTGCTACCAGGATATTTTGCATGATGTTGCTTGTGTGTATTCGTGGCACTCATATTTTGTTTGAGGGTACATGTGGTCACGTTTCTGTTAGATTAACCCCCTTAACATGTAACTAGGGCTGGGAAATAAATGTCACTGGCCTTACAGTTTTGCTGAAAAGATTAAAGATTATATATGTGAAACTTGGTAAATTCTAAACTTGGTGCATATGTAAGTATTGCACTCTTCAGTCACACCCTCTACTATTTTGCTCTACTTATTAAGGGGGCCAACATGTTTCCTGAAATGTAACTACTCCTATGCCTTCAAAACCCATATAGCACATAGGGTTTGTAACAGTGGTTCTTAATTCTATTGTACATATGTACAATGATATCTCTACAGGAAAAGATACCACCAAACATCTCTGGGTATTTTTCTACTACAGCGAAAGTCCATTGGGTTATAACACCCTCTGTTAGAGACACCCATTTGTGGGTCGTCTATATAGACGGAAACCAGGACACTTCTTAGAGTTAAGCAGAAATATAGCAAATCATTAGCCCCAGCTATGAGGAACATTTACGTATGTACCAGGTTGTGTGAAAAGTAGCCGTGGGAGATTGTATGAGCTATAGATGAGGGAGGCGTCACCCCTCCTGGAAGACATTACTAAAGAAGATCACATGTGGGAGATAAAAATACTTCTGTAGACTTGGGGGGATAAAGACATGTGTTGCTATCGTTTCATTGTAATATTTGACTATTTAGTGTTTAGTTTCTTAAGTTCTTTCAAACATGATGCTAACATTTCTAGCATTTGAACCCTAACAGATTTGCAGCAGTGAGCAGTTGTACTTACAGCCAATTATTCTGTTACTATTCGTATAATCATCCTATAAACAGCCTACGCATATGTGGGTCTTTATAAGTTCCATAACCCTTCCATACCCTCACAGCTACCAAAAAAAGAGGCTGAGAACAGAGTGTGTGTATGCCTATTTTATAGCTTGGAAAGGTTGCTTCTCTTACAGAACACATTATCAAGTCATAAAACCAACACTAAAACCTGGATTTTCTGCCTTCTCATTTTCTTCTATTGACCACCCAACTTCATGGGTTCGTATCTATTTCCCTGCTGTAATATAAAGGCTGTGAAAGCAGAGTATATACCTTGCTGTATATACTCTTTCTCTTCTGCACATACTTCTTCATCTTAGACATGGTAAATAATGTTGTGATAAAACATATCTATCGCTAGTTGTAGGAGTTCAGATGTGTATGCACAGGAAAAGAAAGATTCTCTTCATTAAGGAAAGATCTTAAGGAACATTTTGATTTAAAAAAATAGATCCCGAAGCATAGCTGAAGAGACAGATTATTGTTGATCAATTCAAAGCGTTAGGTGGTTTTCACTGATAGCTTTGGAGAAACAATGGGACCAAAAAGGAAGAGATAGGAACGAAGGCCCTAGTGACAGAAGAATGTGGTGGATGGCCAGAAGCAATGAGGAAATGTTGCCAATGGGAAATTCACTTTGATGAGGATGGCTGAGTGCCAGTGATATCTTACATTAACTTTTAGGCATCTCCTGTTCTGCTCTGTGTTGTAATACTCCTTTGGATTATTTAGTCCCAGACTTTAGTAAGATTACATTATACATCCTGCATCCATGACACTTTAGGAAATGAAAGGTGACGTAGGTCAGTTTGGTCTGAGGCAAACGATAAAATTAAGGTAAAGTGCCCCAGGAGGCAACAGCAGGAAGAGGCTACAAAATGGAATTGTGGCAGAGGAAAGATTTCTTTCCCTTACCCATCTCTAGGGTTCACAGCTGAGATATTTGCAGCAAGAGAGATACTAACAACAGAAAAGCATACAAACTTATTTGGTATACGTTTGTGGTAGAAAAAACTTCCAAAGTGTATAAAGACACTCCCCCCAAAACCCGTATTTTTTTTGGCTAAGCTTGATGAAGAAGTGGATGGTTGTAAAGAATCTTGCTTGGACGAATGTTTCTGACCCAATGGAAAACCGGGAGTAGGAGACACAGCAAAGCCTGCCTCTTAAGATTCTCCTCTTGACCCTTTATTCTCTGGAATAGGGATTTTCCTTTCTTCCACATACAGAGATGAGGCTCTTACAACCTGCTTCAGGGGGTAAGGGTGAGGAGTAAGTGAGAGACTTTCCTGCTTCTGCTGTTTTCTCAAGTGCCAGGGAGCCCTCCTTTGTATTTTAGCCTGTTCTGTGCCCCATCAGAGTGAAAATCACAAGTGTTGAGTGAAAACCTTGGTCATGAGTTTCTTGAGGAATGCTCAGAAATGTGGAAACTTCGCTGAACTCACAGACTGTAACATACAGGGTATCGAATCAATTGGTCTGGATACTGAAAAAAGCAGAGAACCCATCGAAAGAATTATAGGTATGAAAGTTACATTAATAATTGAATTGTTCCAATTAGGATCCAGGTATTTATACCTTTAAATTTGTTTTCTTCTAAAAGTAAAAGAAGGAAAATATATTAACAAACAGATAGCCACTTACAAAGTAGCAAGAATAGTACAATCAAAACTGGATGGCAGACAAGGGGACAGGGGAGTAGCAATGGTTGTTGTATTACATATTGATAACTTTGAAGTGTACGCTCAGGAAAACACATACAGCCATGCAAGACTGATCAAACAACTAATCGTTAACTGTTCCTTACAGATTTTACAGAATTTTATGTTTGTATTTATTCACTTTCCACTTTATTCTGGCAGTTACTCATTTTCTTAACCTACTGAGAAAAGACTCAGTTTAACATTTTTTGTTTGCTTCCTGGCATGATCCATCAAGGACATGTGCAAAGTCAGAATCCTAATGCCGTGAGGTCCTGCTGTGCCCTGCCCCGTGCCACCTTCTCACAGTGGGCTGTAGGGTGGGAGTATGTCTCAGTGAGGAAATACGTGGGGTCACGAAAAGAAGGAAGATCATTTACCAGCCTGAGGACAAACTTGTTTACTCTTAAGTATATACTTTCTTCAGACTCAGCAAAAGCCAGAGCCATCATGCCTATGAAACTGCATTTGCATTTACAGTACAAATAAGAAAATGAATTCTAGCGTGAGAAGCTGAAAGAGTAAATAAGATCCAAAATGTACGATAGATATTGTAAATGGGAAAAAACTTCAAAAGGAAAGGAAAAGAGGGATGGAAGGAGAAAAGAAGGAAGGAATATATGTGTGTGTGTGTGTGTATATATATACATATATATATACACACACATTAGTTAAGATAGTTCTACTACTAATTTCTCTTAGTTCATAGAGAAGAAAGGTGTGTACTAATATTGTTTGGACAATTAAATGCCTATATCTTATACTCTGAGTAACTATGTTAAAGGTAACAGTACGTAATGTATTAAACATTGTTACTCGCCTATTATCTTGTTTTAAAATTTTGGGGTTTTTTTCTCATTAAAATAGATAGAGCATGTTCTTAAAAAGATTATAAATCCACTTTCTTGACTGGAGTGCTGGCCAGTACTTTGGTATATGAGGATGTGTGTTGCATTTCAAAATTAAGGCAAGTGAGAAATTTGGGAATGGAGCCAGTGGGAACATTTTACCATGGGAACAATTTAGTTGCAGAGGTCAGCTTTTCTACTGAAGACTATTTATATCTTGGTAATTTGGTACACATCTGTTCTACAATGAAGTTTGGTTTACGATGGGTTAATAATTAGATGCTCCTTGTGTATAGTTCAAGTGAAGGCCACTAGCTATGACTTCACTTTGGCTGGGGTTTCCCTGTAATCCATTTAGCAAATTAAAGAGATTACTTTGATTGGTGCCATTATCTCCTATTCTCTTGCGGGTGAACCACTTAACCTGTGCTTAATTGAAAGAGATAGAGAGGGTACAGTAACAAATACAATCAAAAGGAAGGGGCAATAGGATCTGTAGGCCAAACAAATGATCAGCACTGAGCTAACAATAGCAGATTAGAGGTGAGATCAATTAATTAGAAGCTATTGTAGGTGTTGGGTGGTTGCCAACATTTCTAATAGCCTAAGCCATCATGCCAGCTCTGTTTAGGAGGATTTTAATGACTGGGAGTTGATGTGATTATTTCAATAATTACTTACTTTTATAATTACTTCATTAGAATACTAAATGTATTACTTCAACAAGGAAGCTCTTTATCCCCCCACATATCCAGCCATACTGGAGTCTTCATCCGCCCACACAGGAGTTTCCTATTTGGAGGAGGCAGTGGTTTGGAAACAGTTGTGCTTATGTTGTATTAATAATCATGCATTACATACCTGTTCTGCAAGGCTATGGGCTACATGTTCAGAGCACAGAGATCAACAAGGCACCACCTTTAGGGTGAGTGCAAAGGTAAAGCATAATTTCAGGGCAATTCTGTGAAGTTTTGCCAATAGCATGCACCAATCCCAGCTGAGTAAAAAAAGGGAGGTGATACTAGTTGTTTCAAACAGAAAGGGATTTAATACAGGGAATTAGGTACCAGATCTGACCCTGTTTTCTGTTTGACCCCATCTACTACCGCCTCCTTCCCATGTCCTTCTTTTCAAATGCCCACTTGTACACTCAGTGAAGGGCCTTTGTGCTGTCTGCTCTGTCTCCATTTCCTTCCCTTGATCCTACATAACTGTCTCCCTCTTCTTTCAAGTCTTCTCATAGACATCACATTTATAGCAAGTTTGTCCCATTGCCTCATCTCTCTTTGGATGCTGCTTATACTATTTTACTTTTTCAATTTTTCATTTCTTCATTTTAAAAATACAAAACATTATTATGCTTATTGTTTATCTCCTTTCACTGTAAAATATAAGTTCTATAGGCAGTATTCCATGTCTCGTTTGCCTGCTGCATAATTGCTGAGTAATTACTGTTTGCACAAAATAATAGCTAACCAGAAAATAATCAGCCTTGAAGATTGGAGATCAAAAATGCCAGCCACAATCAGCTTATCCTTGCCTTACTGCCATTACAAAGTAGCCAAGGTAAGATAGGTATGTCAAGGCAAAATAGGGCAAGGTAAGGGGCTGGTGTATTGATCTCTAGCTTTTAAGGCTGATTATTTTCCTATTAGGTCGTATTTGGGAGGAAACACTGGTAGGTGCTGGTAGTACCACCTGCAGAGCTGAGTGAGAGGTAGTCAGGGTACTACTGGTTACAGGAAGACCCATTGCTATAATCCAGGAACCTAGATAGTTCAAAAACTGTCAGTGCACACACCAGGACAGTGTGGTTCTGTGAGTACACATCTTTGGGAGTGTCCTTCTTAGCATTTGATGCCACAGGAAGATAGCTTCTGCTTCTCTTCCACCTTCAAAATCTAAGACAGACCATCAGACAAATGTAATATTTATGTTTTCAACTTCTCCAGATAGATGGTGACACACAGGCTGGCAGTACCAAGCTAAGTAGTCTCCCGCTGGACTTTATGAGTGCATGGACACTGTCACTCCTCAGAGCATGGACACTTTCACTCCTCTTTTCATAGGAGCAACCAGTGGCTCAGAGTGGTTCTCTGTCTTGCTTGGAGGCTCACAAATAAGTCACCAAGCCAAGTTTATTCACTAGAGTCTCCTTCAGAAGCCCTTATTCTGCTCTGTCCCATTCCTATTAGCTGCAAATGTTACAATACCAATAAGGCCAAAATCAAATGTCCAGGTCTTCAGGAAGGCATTGCCCCCTCCTAGAATTACAGCAGTGATCTCTAACTTTTGCCAACCTGAGACAGATGGGAAAGCAGAGTTGGGCTTGTAGAAACCAATCTAAGGTCTAAGAATAGCAGCTCAAGTGTGGGTCTTTTCTGTGACAGGTCATTTTTACATCACATCCAATCCACTTATGTTGAAGAACATTACTTGACTTCCCTCTCTATTTTGGGTCTGACCCCAAGTAGAAATTCTTTAGTTCCTCTGTATCTCTGTACAGATGCTACATCAATCTGACAGGAGGTCATGTAATTGCTGAAATTAAAACATAATACCTGCCACCTTTGAGGTGGCTTGCTGGAGTCTGTAAATATTTATTTAATGGAAATGGAGTTAAGTATGACCTTGCTGGGTCAGACTAACTGTTTCTCTCCCTGACACACCTTGAGAAGAAACAGAATTGTAAACTGTGGATCAATAAGGTCATCTGCTGTGATGCTGCTGCACTGTGCTGGATTATTCCAGGATCAGAAACAACTACAAGAATTTCCAAAGGGACAGTTTGCAAGGGACAATCAGGGCCCAATTAGGATTGGAGACTCAGGTGCTAAGTAATCCCACCTTTGAGCATTAACGTAGGTGGGGCTCACAACTTGCTGTGATGACTCTTTCTCCCTTACCTGCTAATGGTCACTTCTCTGTGTGATGTCCTCCCTTGTGTTTATGGACCTGTCCTTGTGACTTTCTGCTAACAGATAATATGTTTCAAAAGTGAAGAATCCAAGGTAAGTTTATCATAGGCTGTGACTGCTATCTTGTTCTTGGTCTCCCCTCCTCCTCTTCTGTTCATGCTTAATTTGATGTGTAAATTCCCATCCTGGAGAAGCCCTCGTGGTAACTGAGGCCAACCTCAGCCAGCACCCATTGAGGAACTAAGTCTCCAAGTATAACAGCTCATGAGGAATTGAGCCCTTCAAAGAACACAGAACTTCAAAGTAAATCTTCCCAGTCTTTCCTTAAGGAGATTATAGCCCTGTCAAGACTCTGATGGTCATCTGCAGAAAACTCTGAAATAAATGATTGAATTAAGCTATTCCTGACCTACAGAAACTATGAGATCATAAATGCTGCTGTTTTAAGCCACGAAACTTTGAATGATTTTCTTATACAGTGGCAGGTAACTAACCTTGTAAAGGAGGCAATGTTCTACAGTATGGATCCTTACCAATCTGCAAATCCCTGTATGATGAAAAGTAAAGGGAAGTCTTTAAGATCCTCAGAGAAGCCATTTGGATGTACATTGAGAAACATTCAAGATTGTCCTTAGGGCAGTGTATGAAACAGGTGCACCAATATTCATTCATTTCTGTGGCCATCCATGTATTCACTCATCTGCTCACCTTTGTATCTTCAGGTACTGTGTTAGACACACATTGTCCTCATGGAATGCCAGGTGAGAACTAGGAGCAGCATTTCCTCGATGATCAGAACCACGAATGTACAATTAAAAACCCAAGATGAGTTTTGTGGAGTAAAGGAATGGTTCTGATAAAGGACCTTGACTCTTACTGGTGTGGGGGCAGCAAAGCATTGCTGAGAAAGGGATGTGGGAATGGGGCAGCAGTCCAGTCAGGAGTGGTGTACAATATCCTGTTTGTTCACACTGGAGAGCTGACAAGGGATAAATGAAATATATAAGTGGGAACCAGGCTGTGAGGGGTTTGTGAGATATATGACAATAGGAAGCCATTTAAAGTGAAGAGGCACAGTTGACAGTGACATGATCCAGTTTACACTTTGAAAAGCTCCTTTTGGCTACAATGTAGAGAACCAGTTGTAAGGGAGCTTGGCTTGCTCTTCAGTGATGAATTAAAATGCTCTTAGAGGGGCTGGGGATATAGCTCAGTGGAATAAGCGCTTGCCTAACAAGCACAGGGTCCTGAGTTCGATCCCCAGTACCGCAAAAAAAAAAAATAAATAAAATAAAATAAAATGCTCTTAGAGGTACCAAGATAAGTGGACAGTGCTTTCTACTGAGGTAATGGCTGAGGGGTAGAAAGAGGAGGTCATTTTAAAGGTAACTTATCCAGTACTCTGGAGACTTGGGCAGGAAAATCACAAGTTCAAGCCCAGCCTGAGAAAATTAGTGACTTAGCAAGACCCTATCTCAAAATGAAAAAGGGCTAGGGATATAGCTCAGAGCAAAGGGCCTGTGTTGATATGCCTAGTACTATAGAGGGAGAGGGAGAGGGAGGGACGGATAGAGACCTCAGGGAGGAGAGGGGGGCCCTCAGGTACAGTAGACTGGCTGTGTAATGAATTGGAGGTGATGCAGAGTGGGTGGTTTTGACTATCCCCATCCTACAGAGGAAGCATATAAGACTAGAAAAGATAACAGCATGCCCAAAGTCAATGACAAAACCAAAATAAAAATCAATATTATATATGATAAACTCCATTTTAAAGAATTGACAAGATAGGGCTGGGGATATTTCTCAGTAGCATAAGTGTCTGCCTGGCAAGCAGAAGGTCCTGAGTCTGATCCCTGGTACCGCAAGGAAAAACAAAATTGACAAGATAGCTGACTTTATCTTTCTTCTGAGTCCGTCTCTGTAACAATTACACACATCCACATCCACACATACTCATACATGTGCAGCAGTACATGGGTGCTGGTGTACTCACATATGTGTTAGTCAGTTTTCCCATCAGTGATTCACAATACTCAACCCACAATTTAAAGAAAGAGAGATTTAATTTAGCTCCTGGTTTTTGGGATTCAGTCCGTGGTTGGCTGGCTGCAAGGCAGGGATATCATGACAGAAGGATGTGCCAGGGAAAAGACGCTTAGTTCATGATGTCAGGGAAACAGTCCCAGAGAGGAATGGATAAGGGCCCATGTGTAGTACTCAGTACAATGCCTCCATGGCCCAGCCAGACATCCCCAGGAGTGTGCTAGATATTTCTTAATCAAATGAAGTGGACGTAACAGGATCAAGGGTCACAAAGCACCCCCTTGGCAACTTCACACCCAAACACATCACCTTAAACTAATCTCCAAATAAAAATAATAGCAAGTTCATAATTCTGCCTACTACAACTCTTCTACATACAACCAAGAACACAAAAATCTCTTCCCCCAAAGTCTTATTTCCAGCATTTTTCAAGTCTATTCTAAACCTCTTCTGAGACTCAAAACAAATACTTAGCTGTGATTATTTTAAAAATAAAAGGAAGTTACATAATCCCAAGTTTCTTAGTTACTTTTATCATTATTGGGTCAGTATACCCAACACCAACAAATTAAAGGAGGAAGGATTTATTTTGGCTTATAATTTGTAGAGGTTTAGGTCATAATTGGCTGGCTCCAATGTAGGGCAGCATAGCAGAGGGGCCTGATGGTGAAGCACTGCTTATGACATAGCACACCCAAGCAGACAGGGAGGACAGGGAGAGGAAGATAGGCCTTTCCAGGCTATGCCCTCAGTGATCTGCCTCCCTCAGCCAGGCTCCACTCCTGAAACATCACATTTAGCTATAAACTTACCAGTGGACTAATTCACTGATGATTATCATGCCCCTGTGAGTCAGCTACCTTCCAAAAGCCCTACCTGTGAGTTCATGAGTCTTTGGAGGGTACATCAAGATATAAACTTTCCTATTCCAAAAGGAGGAATATGAAAAAAGAAAAGAACAGGGCCAAAATAAAACCAAAATCCAGCAGCGGAACCATTGAATTGCATAGCTCCATATCTGGCATCTGGGACACAGGATGGCAAAGTGTTAGACATTATAAAAGTGTTGGGAAGCCCCATGCTTGTGGCCTTATTAGTTACAGCCCACACTGTCTCTCCTTTGGGCTGGCTTCACTCATGACCCACAGCTTTTCTCTGTTGATATTCCACATCCCTGGCGTCTCTGACTTCCTGGGGTCTCTGCTGTACCTTTGGCTCCATTCCCACACCTTCCATGTTGCCTTCTCAAGGTCTCCTTTCCTTGCCTGCCAGTACTTAGTTTGAAATTTAGTCAGAAGCCTCTATAACCCCACAACTCGTGCGTGCTGCATACCAGTAACACGGGTATCATATGGATAATGCTAGAGTTGACTGCCAGCTTGCGTAGTAACCAGGCTCCCTTGAACCATGATTTCAGGGCCCTCTTATTGCCTAGATAGCAGAGCATGACTAAAAAATCCCAGCATACCAATTCTTAGGATCTTCTTGAATAGAGAGCCTAGGGAGTCTCTTTTAAAATGAAAGAGACTTCATGGGTTTATGGTTTTATACCCATGGACCTGTGATGGGTGAGGTCTTACAGAATTCTAAAATGCTCTCAAGCATTTTCTTCTTATCACTATACAAAGTTCTTAATTCCTTCTTAATGGTGCTTATTTCTTCATCAACCGCTCCGCTTTTGGGCCCAATTTTATATGTTTCCTTGTGGGCCACAATTTATATTTTAAAATGTTTTCTTCTCTGCATTTTCCCCTTGAGTCTCACTATAAATCTTGCTAAAATCAGGCTGCAGTAGCCATGTGACATCCTGAATATGGGCTGCCTTGAAATTTTATCCATGAGATGAATTAACCCGCCATCCTTAATCTCAGTCTTAGGACAAAGTCTCAGGATGTTGACAAATATAGACAAACTCCTTCCACAGTGTAGCACACATAGCCTCAACTCTACTGCCCGTGGAGTCCTTATTCCCGCCTTAAAGCCTCCTGAACCTGGCCTTTACTGTCCACATTCCTATCAGCATTCTATCAGAGAGAGAAATGTTTGAATCAGGTTAAACATTCCTGTCTTCTGAAAATTTGTCATTTTATTGTTGTAAAAATATTCAAAATTTTCTCCTTTAGTTTCTTGAAATACATAGTACATCACTAATCTGTAATGTGTGGTAGCACACCAGAACTTGTTGCTGTGGATCCTTCTCTTACAAATTCTCTTAAATGCAGTATTTTCTTGCTTCCCTCTCCACTGCCAGCCCTGTAGGCCCATTCTAATGCCTCTGACTTGTCTCCTCTCCAGCATGTCCAGTGCAATGTTTCCAGATTTTCTTCAATTCTTTTATCAGAACACTCCCTACTCTGATCTTTGAGTTGCTCTCTTCAACCTAAACTTGTATCTCTGACTCTGTACTCTACCATCCAGGCCTTGTAGAAGCAACTCCTTACATATTTTTCTACATGCATCTTGGTTCCCCAAATTGATTTAACCTTCAATTATCCATTTGAATGTTTTAATAAGAGCTTAAAAAGTTCTCTCTAGTATTCCAAAAATCCTTGCAAGTTTGGTGTTTTCACACCTGTCAGAGGAGTAAATCAAGGCTCAAAGAGATAAGCCCACTGTGGTGGACCTTGTGCTTTCTTACTTCTCTTTAGTTAAATCTTATTTTTTTACTGAAATGTGTATTTTAGAAGACAGTTTATGTACCATGGCCATCACTTGTGGTATTCTTTCTTTGTTCAGGGGATATCAGAGAGGTGGTAAATGCATTGCCAAGATGAAGGCTGCCTCCTGGCTATAATTAGAAGTTATCTGATGATAATCTCATTGTGCAACTCATTTTTGTCATTTGTATTTGTGACCACATAAACTAATCAACATCCTATCCATGAGTGTAGGTGTCGCATCTAAGGGAGCACAATGTTAAAATGCATATCATTTGAAATCAAGTTAACCCACGGGGCTTCTCTGTAGTCACTCAAGATCCTCTCTCCAGAGGATGTCTATGTATCCTTTCTCTGTTTGAAAACCATTTCTAGTATGGCTTTGTTAGTTCCCTTACACAGTCCCACATTTCTTCTATATTTCTATTTACAAGAAAAAGCTGAACAACTCCACTGAAGATAACGATATGTAATATAACAACCACTGTTAATTCCTTATCATTTTGTTTTGAAATCCTATATCATTTTTATTGCTTTGTTTAGCTTTTGTCTATGTCATTGTTATTTTGTGGGGTTTTTTTATTCTCTTAAAAAAGAAGGTAAATTTTTGGAATAAGCAATTTCTCTACAGGGAGTGCCAAGGCTGCACTCATATCAAGGCTAAATAACCTCTCATTATAAGGGATGTTGGTCCCTCAGGCCAGAGCCGAGGTCAGGAGGAGGGCAGGAGGGAGAAGAGTGGATGGTAACTGCCTCCATCCTTCTCTCCTGGCCCACACATAGGAGACACGCTTAGCTTTCCTTAACAATGGGACAAGCGTTCTCCACCAGTGCTGAGTCACCACTCAAATTCCAACTTCTTTTGTATGGGTTAAGATCCCCCTCCTTTTTGACTGATGAAATGCAGGGGGAAGTCCTTTATAAACTGGATAGTGTTCTGCCTAAATATAATGTCTTGCATATTTTCCACTACTCAAGTTGAAAACTGTGTGCAGGAAAGATGCAAACTTGAGAAATGATTACAGTTTATAAAAGAAACATTTTTCTCCCATGTGTTGTTGGCCATATTCTTGTACAGCTTGATAAAAGCAGATTGGCTGTGATTCTAAATGGTTATACAGAACCTATGTGATCACAAATTTCATTCAGTGTGCTTTAAAAGCCAGTGTTGGTGCTATTAAATTTTCCACACAGTGAATATATTTTTAAAACAAAATCAGCACTTAGTAGAAATTGAATATCTCGCGTCTTCGTACAGTTAAAAGTAATTAAGTTTAGCGTTGAAAACAAATGTCCACTCTGGGAGGCTGAGGCAAGAAGATCACAAGGTCAAGCCCAACTGAGGCAGTTTAGCACCTTTGCAAGACTAGTCTAAAAACAACAACAAACTTTTAAAAGTTCTGGCAACATAGCTCAGTGTGAAGGCCTAGGTTCAGTTCACAGTACTGAAAAAATAGTGTCAAAAAGAGTACAATATTGTCAAAGAAATAGAAGGTGCAGATATCATAAAATGCCTACAGGGAATTGTCTGCTGTGGGCTATAGACCATACTGCATTTAGCAATAAATTTTGTTTGTACTCTAGTCCCAGTTTGGAAAGGAAAGAGCAAACGGCTAAGATGTTCTGAAATATAAAAAAATAAAACCAGAAGCAAAAGAAATTATCTAGAGCAATAATGGTGAACATTTTATATCTTTCAGTGGTAACGAACAGCCAGCTGCAGCATGTGGGCTATAGGTTCACACCCCTAACCTAAAAAGACTTTGGAACTGAGTTCGAATGCAGACCATAAAGCAGTTGTTTGCTTCTTCTCTTTTGAATCATGCCAAACTGGTGGTGGTAACCACTGGACGACTTCTGGAGGTGACAGAAGCAGAGCAGACCTGGTGTGCTATTTTCTTCGGTCTAAGTCTGGAGCAGAAAGTTCTTGGCATTTTTGCTGCTACTTGAAATTAAATCCCCAGATACATTTGTTCAAATTACTTACGTGATCAGAATAAGATTCAGACCGCTTTCCATGAGCGGGACTCCACCCCAGGTGCTGCTACTTTGGTGAACGATTAGCTGGCCGCGGGCTCCCGTTCTCCGCTGGAAGTGCCGCTCTTCCCATCAGCGCAGCTCCCTGGAGTAAAGACAGGGAAAAACAAAAAAAGAAGCCAAGTAAAATCATCTGAGAGCTGCCATGCTTAAAAGGAAAATCTATCATGCCTGCAAACTGTCCTCTTCTGTTGTTTTACTTCTTTCCTGCTAAAGATTAAAAGTTCTGCTTTAAATTGTCCTTACAGAAAAGTAGTCTTTTTTTTTGGCAGTACCAGGGATCGAACTCAGGACCTTGTGCCTGCCAGGAAGGCACTGACCTTTGTGCTACCTGTCCCCTTCTTGTCAGCCCTCTCTCTTACGTACATTGCCTCTCTAGTAGCCGTTTTCCAACAGGCAGAGTACACACATCCTTTCTTGTTTCCCATCCCTGATACTTCACCCGCATTTGGAGACTTCTGTCTCTGGAGTAACACTCCCACGAATGAATGGCAGCAACTCAGTTGTCATGTTCCACCACTGAGGCAGTGCTTCACGATGTCACAGGACATAGTTACCTAGAGCATCAGAGAAGACTTTGCAGATGTGTCAGGTAATAGGTTACAGCCCAGTTGAAGAGGTAAAACTGAATTCAGATATCAGCCTTACTCTCCATAGACTGTGGAACCCTGGTCATTTTCCTTAGTGTGTCCAACTTTATTTTCTTATTTTCCAAAAATGATAAATAAGAACAGCCCCACTGATATTCTGTGGGGTTGAAGTGAGATGTGTGTGTGTAACACACTGAGCATAATGGTGGACACTTGGCAAACCCTCAGAGAAACTGGCTACCAAAAATAATCCATGTTCCCTATAGGAGCACCCACCTGTCAATCACAGACCGTTTCTATTTTTAGAAAGTCAGGTGTTATGGTTTGTGTCCAGATGTCCTCCCAAAGCCTAATGCAGTCATGGGGCAAGTTTCTAGAGTTTATGATTGACTCCAATGATGGGATTATGGGTGTGAGTGCCACACCCACCCTGTGGGGGTAACCTGCATATAGTATAAGGGAGGGAAAGAGGCTTGTTCACTCCTGCTCCTCCCTTTTGGTCTTGCTGTTGCTTTTGCTGTTTTCCACCACCATGACCAGTTGCCCTCTGCCATGTGCCACTCTATCTTGGAGCCAGCCCGAGTAGGGACTGAAATGTTCACAAACCATGAGCTAAATAATCCTTTCCTTCCTTTAACTTTGGGTGTCAGCTATTTTGTCCCAGCATAGAGAGAAAGGCAACTAAGACACCAGGTTTATCCACAGTTGGCTTTATTGTGCATTTGTGTACTTTGCCTGACAAAAGCAAGCTGTAAAGAGATTTGGGTCAACAGACTGACATTTATTAAATGCTACCATTTATTTAATTTTAGCAGAAAAGAATTCTATTATCCATAACTCATATTCACTTCAAATAATTTCATTTGAGTTCATTAAGCTTGAAGAATTGTACTTTTTCACCTTTTTCTTCCTTTACAATTCAAAAGATAATGCTCTACTAACGAATGTTTATAGCATAATAATAAAGGAGTGGAAGGGAGCAAACCTTTCTTTTTTTTTTTTTTTTTCTTTTTTCTCCTATCATTTTCATTTCTTGGAAGCACTGAAGAAGAGTGGACTAAGCCATAAATAATATTTTGGAAATAAACCAAACAATTCATTTTTTCTGTCTCTCACAATCCTTTGCAAAACATCCCAGGACACTGTGGGCAAAGGGACTACCAGGAATTCCTAGTGGCTATAAAGATGTCACCATGATTTTTAGCTGTGAAGAAATCTTGGCTTTGCTGGAAATCAGGAAGAGGCTCTGGCAGGTACTGCTAGGGCCTGTGGAATTCCCCCTGAGGAATTGATCCTGAGGTTAAGGGATTGAAGAGACTCTTTCTGGGGAATGTGCCACTCTTCTTTAGGCTGGTGGCGTATTAGGCAAGTCAAATAGAACTCTTTTTTAATTGTGTGCTCTAGGCTAACTTCCTTCCTCCTAAAATTCATCTTTTGAAGTTCTAGTCCCCTGTACTTAAGAATGTGACTATATTTGGAGATTGGGCCTTTCAAGAAGTAATTGAATTAAAATGAGGTCCTTAGGGTGGGTTCTAATTCAAAACGGCATCCTTAGAAGAAGATGAATTGAAGATACAGACATCCGTGAGAGGAAGACCATGCAGAGACACCCAAAGAAGGCCTCAGAAGAAGAAGTTCTACCAACACCTTGATGTAACATTTCTAGCCTCTTTGACTGAGAAAATTGGTATTAAAACTAATTGATATTTGTGTGTTCTGGCAGCCCTAGAAATTGAATATGTTATGTTACGGGACACAAGTATCATACCCTCATGCCTGGGCAAAGGATTTCTACCTGGCCCTCACCCAAGCATTCAGACAACTTTACAAGTTGCACCTGACACCACAAGGCTCCAACTAGGTGCAGGAGTATAAGGTCCAAGGGTCAGAAATGACCCTGCTCCTGCCATCCACTCCCCTACAGCTGCTGAGCCTCTCTGCTGCCCATTCTCTTTCTCATACGTGGTTCTCCTTGTAAGGATCTTTGATGCTGAAGAGTGTGCTTAGCTTTCTGCTCAGTCCTATGCATCTCCATTTCTCCACCCCATTCTCTTGTTCTCTTCTAAGTCATAAATTTCAGTTTGTCTTTGACTTAGGGATAATGCTTCTCTTGCAAATTCTATATGAAGTTACATCATCACCAAAGCCCAAACCACTTTTTCACCTCCGACCCTAGCTTTCTATAGCTTGTTCACGCGGTAGAAGGAATGGTGGCAAGAATATGACTGGTAAAGAGACACTCTGCCACCATCACTGAACACTTATGTTCTATTTGAGCAAATCTTCCTCCCAAGGTACCTCAACTCTGAAAAATACAGAGTTGAGGCAAAATTATCCTCAAGATCTCACCAGCATTATCATGCAATGATTGTAACCCATTCACTCAATGAAAGTATGCATAAATAATACACATAGATACACACAGCTGTCTTACCTTGGGCCATGAAGAAATAGCTCACTCTTGAAGATTGCTTTGAGTTCAAACAGCAAGTACTGTGCATTCTATATGACAATTTGAGCAGAATCCACACTTGCAGAAACCAGTTATTAATGGCTGAAAATAGAATAGCGAACTTTTCTTTGTACTCTTTATTTTTAAGGGTGATAAAAATCCTTCCTCTAATTCATCAATATAATAAGTCATAATTTAAGAGATACGTGTAAAAATGCTTGAGCCAGATGTTTGATTTTTTCAAGCACACACAGCTTGTGTGCATACTGTTCTTTACCCAGTGCTGCAGTTTGGATTCAGAGGATAACTAAGAAAAACCTCTGAGATTGTTAAAGGGGAGCTTCACCTGCCAGTCTGGGCTGCAGGGTCTCTATAGCAACCAAACATAAATCAAGGAAATGGCCCCTTTTGTAAGTTGGTTAATAGGCACAACATGCTTCTTTAGAAAATCCAACCATTC
This sequence comes from Dinomys branickii, assembly GCA_004027595.1. Classification (NCBI taxonomy): domain Eukaryota; kingdom Metazoa; phylum Chordata; class Mammalia; order Rodentia; family Dinomyidae; genus Dinomys; species Dinomys branickii. The sequence goes on from PVLD010003680.1 coordinate 86,992, forward strand.
TTTCAATAGACTTTGATTGAAAGTCGGCCTTTTCTTCAGACACATTCACATTCACATCTAGTAGCAGCTTGTGTGGCTGTCCATGGGCTAATTTATTACCCTTTAAAGATCTGGCAAAGAAAAAATGGCTCTCAGAACAATGTTTACATTCAGAGGCATAAGCACAGAGCCACAAAAGAGCATCCTTTTGTTCTGAACTTGGAATATTAATCTTTAACCCAGGACTTTAACTTTCCCCCTCTTAGGGGGATTCAACAGAACCTCTCCTCTAGCTAAAATCTTACCAATTTCATATGACATTGTTTCTCATATGTGGGAAGAAAAGAATAAGCCTTCCTCTCATTGTTTATCCAAACCTCAATAGAGTTTAATTATTTCTCAAACTCACTGTCCTTTGCTTGGAGAACAATCTGCTTCAGGGGTGGCCAACTTGATGAGGGGAGCTGGTTTCCTTGCCCATGTAAGAGATTTGGCTAATTAAAACAATACAAGGGTACTCTTCACTGAAATGTAATAAAGGTCATTGAATGATGAGATTCCCCCCCCACAAAAGAAACATAGTTTGGAAATGGATTCAAGAAACATCCCACATTGAAACATTTCCCCTAATGCTACTATGTACAAAGGGGAGGTGGGAGCACACAGATTTCCCTTCCTGTGGACAGTGTCACGTGGCTGAGGGGATGGAGCTTTCTCTCTAGAGGGGAGCCAAGGCTAGTTGTCTCTGAGGTAGGAAGAAGGCATGGGGAAATGCCTGTAGAGAAACAAAACCTTTGTAGTTGTCTTTTTAAAAGCAGGTTCTGAGATTCAAAAAATATTTCTAAAACAAGAGGGAGCTCGTGTTATTCTGTGTAACTTCGTATCATGATGGAGTTGGCCCAGAGAAGATTTATATTAATCCCTCCTCTTTAACTCTCTTAAGTCCTCAGAAACCAACATCTTCAGAAACCAGACTCTTCAGGAGCTGCTTTCTCTTTGATATGGTCAGCTGTCCCCACTGGCAAGAGGAGGGTGGAGGGACCTGGTTTGCTTTCAAAATGGACATGTTTAACCATACCCTTTATTTTAGTTGTCATGCTATATATTATGAGAAAAGGCAATTTCATACTGTTGAGAGCTGCTCACTTCAAAATAATTTTGTCCTTAGGGTCCACCTGAAAAAATCTCCATGGTCCAAAGGATTATCCCCAAATGCAATACAGACTGAATGCTATGTATCAGAAATGCCCACAAGGACTGAAAGAGAGCCTAGAAATTCTGGGAACGGGGATTAGGCTTTCTTTTCCCTGGCTAAGGAGTTCATGGAAAAAAAGATTGGCTATCATAGTTCTTAGCTTTGCCATGTGGTCACATACACATCACATACTTCATGGATCATTTTTCACCCACCTCCCTATACTGTGATTTGATACATTATGAATGGCAACACATACAATATTGTAGATAAAAACACGAGTAAAGGCCCTAAATTGTCTGCACTTACTGCTTGTGTCACACTAGACAATGACTTCAGCTCTCTGTGTTCAGGAAAACAAGGTTATAATGTACCTACTTCCTAGAGTCCTTCCTACTGAACTACTTAGAACTGTGCCTGGCACATCTTGGGTCCTCAACTGTTAGCTGCTACAATACAATACAACATTTTCACTGCTTGTATTGTAGCTGCTGTTGTTGATATGGTTGACCTCAAGAAGAATACCTGTTATCCATCATACAATGCAACAAAAAGAAAAGAATTTCCCAAGGCTGGAGTTACCCCATTAAGAAAATGCAGGGATAGGAGGCACCTGTGTGTATGACAATAACTAAGCTCCTTGCCTAAAACCAGCATCACATGGTATCTCCATCCTTGTCTGAATTCCCAAAGGATGGAAATACCTCAGACTGAAGAGTCCTGGATGAAGAGTTGTGTGTGTGACTTCAGCCACCAAAGTGGAGACCTGGTACCTCACACATGAAGGCATTACCTCATCCTTATGAGGCTCATAAGGTCACAAACTTCTGTTTTGGGAATGCAATCCAAGAATCAGTTTCACACGTATTCTAAGTAACCAAGAGTAGCCACTCAGGCCCACTGGTTGTCCTCACACTGCTCGTTTGTTCTAAGGGCTTTGTTCCTTTCAAAGAGCCCCAGCGTCAGTCCCAGTATCAGAGAGACAATGGCTTCAGAGGAGGTGAGTGGGGGATGCGCACTAAAGGATTCGCTGAGGAAAAACACCGCCTCTTTCCCAGGAAAGAGCTCCATATCTGTAACAATTCTTGAGCAAATCAGAATGTACCAAAAGAATAGATAAGATTAAATACCCAAACAGAATGAGGTAAAACTTTACATATATAGATAGATAGATATAGTAATAAGGTCAGAGTTAAATTCATACGTATTGGGCACTCACTAAAAACGGCATATTAAGCAAGTCTTGGTCTTGAATTCACTCCAGCTGTCTGTCAGTGAGCACTGAGTAAGGAAAACTAAACACCATTCCAGCTATTTCTAACACAAGGAATTTAGTGTGATAAGTGGTTATACGGTTCATGGGAAAACAGAAAGGTAAACCTGCAGAATTGGGCCGACACAGACATTAACCACAAAAGAAAGCTGCTGTCTCCCTAGGGGAAGGGACACCAGGAAGAGAAGTTGCTACTAGAAGTTAAGAGCTGGGCAGTGTAGGGCTACAGCCATAGAGGCGATTCAGTAACGCTGGGCGAAGGCCCCTAGGCAGAGGAGAAGAGGGAAGAGAACCTGGCATCCTGGAAGCCAATTGGTGATGCCTCTATACTTCAGATTTTTCACCTCTGCTCCTGTTTTAAAAAGAAGAAAAGAAAGAGAAGAGGAAGAAGGAAAAATCAAAAGTTCTGCAGATTTGCTGTCAGACTCATGCCCTGTCTTTACCATGCTCTGCTCTGTTTCACATACCACATGATACAGGTAGCTAATAGTGCTGCCATTAGCATTTTGATATGTGATCAGTCCTGTTCTATAACTTCCCAAGATATCAAAATATTTCTGTGCATCTTCCTCTAAAGACAGGCTGTATTTGTTCATTTTCCCAAAATGATGGTACATATTTGTAAATGGTAGATTTGTACGTTACATTTACCAGGTAATGCTCTGCTAGAGTCAACTTGGTAGAGTGGTTGAGTGTAAGCTCCTGAGTACTTGGGCTCAAATCCTGATTGTGCCTGCTGGGTGATTTGGGGACAGGTTAACTACTCTGTTCTAAATGTGTCCCTCCAAAGTTAATAGGTTGAAATCCAATCCAAAGTGTGTTGGTGTTAAGATGTGTGGCTTATGAGAGGTGATTAGGTCATGATGGTGGAGCTTTCATGAACGGAATTAGTGCCCTTCTCAAGGAGGGTTCAGGGAGCCCCCTTTCACCCTTCCTCCATATGAAGACAGCAAAACACCCACCATCTGTGAGGAGCACACCTTCACCACACACCAAATCTGCTGGCACTTTGATCTTGTAATTCCCAGCCTGTGGGACTATGAGCATTACATTTCTGTTGTCTGCAAATTACCCAACCTACGGTATGTTTTTTATAGCATCCTGAATGGACTAAGACATTAACACTGTATTCCCCACATTTCTCATTTCTCCAATGGGATTAAGAAGGCTAGTTGTCTTTGAGGTAGGAAGAAGGGATAGGGAAATGCCTGTAGAGAAACAAAACCTTTGTAGTTGTCTTTTTAAAAGCAGGTTCTGAGATTCAAAAAATACTTCTAAAACAAGGGGAGTTTGTGGTATTCTGTGTAACTTCATATCACGATGGAGTTGGGCCAGAGAAGATTTATATTAATGCCTCCTCTTTAACTCTCTTAGGTCCTCAGAAACCAACATCTTCAGAAACCAGACTCTTCAGGAACTGCCTTCTCTTTGATGTGGTCAGCCCTAACTTAAGAATAGCCCTAACCTTGTGGCATTTATCACTTTACTTGCCTGATATGCAAGGCTATTTTCTCCTAAGTATTAAGTCACAGTTTTCCTAGGCCCTAATATTCTGACATACCAGCAACATTTTTTGTTGCTCTGATGACAAAGTGAGACTATTTCTCCCTTAATGTTGACTGTTGCCTACAATGTCAGGTTTCAGATGTTAACCTAAATGTGAGGCAGAGCATCAAAAGCAGGAAAGGTTGTGCTGAGAATAAGTTTCTGCACTCAGCAACCCCATCACTACCACCAGCCACAAGGAGAATTCAGAAGTATCAGGAGGAGAAAAAGGATCCACTTTGAAAAATGGTAGCTACCTTACACACCATTACTTCACATACCAAGGTATTACCTCACACACCAAGGCATTACCCACCTCACACACCAAGACACTACCTCACACACTGAGGTATTACTTCACACAGCCAGATATTACCTCACACACCAAGGTATTACCTCTCACACCAAAGTATTACCTCACACACCGAGGTACTGCCTCACACACCAAAGTATTGTATTTCTTAAAAAGGTGTCTTGATGAACAACTCAACAAATGGCTGCAAATTTTTCAGTGTCAGAGATAAGAAAAACACATCTGAGGAAGCACAGTTGTACACAACAGAATGACTCCTAGGGACAAACAGCAAAAGAAGCAGCCCTTGGGATGAGCTGTGCGAAAAATGAAGAAGAGGGTCAAAATACAACCCCATCATGAAATAATCTAGAGACAGAAAACTCCTCTCAGTGTACAGTAGAGTGTCCAGAAGGGCAAAGCACTCTAGAATGTTACATAAAAGCTCTTTTTTTCCCAAAGAAAGTAACAGGGTTTTGCTGGAGCTTCTGCTTAACAGAAAAGAGGGCGAGTCACATCCAAGAGAAAGTCAGGGTAGGAAGAGCCTTCACCATTTTCTAGCTCTGGGAATTCAAGTAAATTGTCTTTTTTGAACAAGTCTGTTTCTTCATCTGTATAATGGTGATTTTAATTGTGCCTTCTCTTGATGAGACAGTAAAATGAGTTTGTACGTGAATGTGCTTAACATGGTACCTGGCAGATAATTTTTAAACACCTCTCCATTCAGTTATTTTATTATTTCATGATAAAGGACTGGAAGAGAAGGATGGGAATGACCTAGATCACTGATGAGAGGGGGGTTGTTCTACCTGTGAACGTAAAGTGTATTCCCCATCCATCTTTTATTATTGTATAATTCAGTGGTCCTCAATATGGATCTCTAGCCTGACCCATGAACTTGTCAGTGTCATAATCAGTGGCTAGAACTTGGAAGTCTCTTTCACTTTGTTTTCTTGCCTGGTTTCATAATGTCCTGTGTGAAGCAGATGGACTCTGGCAGGCCATCCCCAGCACTGTTGCACACCCTACCTGTTCTGGACACGCTGTTGACAGGGACACAGAGATGTGTCTTCAGCATCATGTGTAGTCCATGAAGCCCAGGAACCCAGATGTACCTACAGACTTTGACCTTTAGATACAGCTGTCATTGCTACATAGATACAAAAACTGACCAAGAAAATATAGCATTTGTTTAAATAAATGAATATTGTAACAAAAGATACATCGCCATTCATCTCCCCTACCAGACAGTACTGCCCCTTATTTGAAACATATGTATGTCATCATTTTTGCCATTTTCTGAAGCTTTCTAGAAGTCCTCTTTTGTGTCTTCACAAGGTGTGGTCAAAAATAGTGACTGCTGCCGGCAAGTGCCACCTAACAGAAAGAAAGGCTCCTAAAGACATGAGAGCGCGTCCTCATTCACCTTCTTCACTGGGTCTGGCACTGTAAGGCTTCTGCCTTTTCCTCAGAGGCAAAACGGCCATGAATGTGAATGTTTCAAGTTGATTCCGGACATCGAGGCAGCTATGACAGCCCAAATAAAGACACTCAAGAAGGAGGACCAGAGTTTCAGAGTGCTTCAAATGTGGCAAGAACAAAAGGGCACGTGCATCTGAACCAAGGGGGGATATTCTGAGGGGGCTGAATGGCAATGTGTCTTTTACTGTAGTAAGTATTTTAAAACTTAAGACATTCACCACATTCTTCAATCATACCTAGTAGTCCATGATGTAGAGAAATAGCTAAATGAACATTAAAATAACTTAGGATTCAGGCCCTTCATCTGGATATTGTGGACTTGAATGAGTTCCATGTACATCGCAACTCTGGAGGTATGGAAGATGGAATGTGTCCTCAAGAGTATGTGTCTTTCTTAAGAGAGGGTTTGTTACTTTCTTCGTAGTCTCAAAGGGTGACAAATAAAGTAAGGGAATTTAGGTCTAGATTTCCTACCAGCAGAATAATTAGGCCTGTAACTGAAACACAATATTAGCTAGATAAAGCAACTTATAATCAACACACTTAACTCTACAGATTGCACTTTCTATGCCTGATGTTGCAGAGTTGAAAAAACAAAATCAAAAAACCCAAAGGACAGAAGCCACTTCTCTTTTCCCCAACTTACAGTTTACCTTTAATTTTATTTTGGATTTAGCCTGGTCAGGAATGGTACTGCCTTCTCTGTAGTGAGCTGTAATATAATATGAACTCATAAGAATCACGCTTTGTTTTCCTGTAATCTAAAACAGCTTTTATAAAAAACCTGATTCATAAGACAAGGCTCATCATGTACAGGAAGAAGCAGATCCTTATAGCGATTTTTTTCTTTTTCTTTAAAGTCCCATAACTATAAAGTATTACTTTGTTCCTTTTGTTTTCTCCACTATTAAAAGCAAGAGTCAATCTATGTTTTCCTCCCTTGTCCTCCAGTCTCATCTCACGCATGGGACTAATTAGACAAGATAAATCACTAGAAAAATGTATCTTTATCCAGAAGATTGTTTTCAGAATTTTTTGATGTTGTCCTAGATCTCTATTTTTAGTGGCTTTTTGTAATGACAGAGGGGCTCCGCTGCTTTTAATTCCTCATGGGGCCAGGAAGAGCAATATTTGCTTATGTATATGTTTTACATATGAGAAACATTAATTTTTAATTTACTCTGTTTACCTTGAGAAACTGCCAGTGAGTGATTCAGATATTCCACAGAAAGGGGCTTTTCTTTTGTAATACAGGACAAAGGACAGCTAAGCGTGTATTCTTTCTTCAAAGGGAAGGCTTGGAGTGGGGGGAATAGTAGTTATTTTTACAGCTTACAAGAGGACTACTTTGACTGTGTAAACACTCATATAATTTTATTAAGAGTTGCTACCAAACCTTTTCATCTAATATATTCTTTTACATAATATCTGTTTTTAAAGTAGCCTTAGAGACTGTGACAAAGAACCAAGGCAGACCGTTGCCACATTCCTTTAATTCAACAACCCATTATGTGTTCCCACTTAAGAACCAAACCTCAAGATAGCGTTTTGAATAGTGGTGAGTCAGAGTGATCTCTAATTTCTAGTCTGGCAATTCTAGCAAATATAGATTTCAGCAACCCACCAGCCACCCATCTTGGACTTGGGAGCTCCGAGAGGCCAGAGGCAGGGAGCTGCTGACTCCAAGGAGGAGTGAAGCTTCTGCCTTTCCCTGGGAGCGATGGACATGAAAGCTGAAACATTCCAGAGTGCTTTCCAGTAACAGTTGTGTACAGCCTGGTTTGTGGAATTGGACGCCTCTACTTTCAACTCCCCCCAAATTGTCCAAGAACCCCCAAGGATGTACTGAGACTGAAGGGGTTCATCCTGATTTCCTATATCCAGACAGAACCAGAAAGTCTGAGCATACCACCATGGCCATGTATGCCATGTATGATTGTGCTAATGGGTGCACTGCCTCTCAGGACACATTTCCAACACAACTAGCACGGACTTGTAATTTTTAAAGCAGATTCCTGACAGATGGCATTTAGGTGATTCTTCTAACAAGGTCAGTGTGTTAGCCTAGGTTTCAGTAATACAAAAAGTTTTCTTGTTATTCATGCAGTTATTCTCTTTATAATAAATGCCTAACATTTAGTGAGCATGTATAGAGCGCGGTGGTTAATTGCTTTTGACCTCTTCCTTCGAGACTTACTTCTTAACCTAAATTCAGCAACTCCAGCTTTTCAATGGGGGGGGGCGCATCTCATTATCACTCCTATCTGAAATTTAGAATTATTAATGGAGATGACCATGGTAGTTCTGGTAGTGCTTGTGGTGTTTTTATGTTTTTATGTCATGGTTAATTGTTGGAATATTTCAAAATATTATTCATACTTAGCAATACTTCAAAGTTAAATTAATTGTTAATCCCTACCACTGATATTATTGGTTAAATTAATAAGGGGGGACATATATTACTAGGTTATAAATTTTTGACATTTTTCCTTTTAAAAAAAGTTTCTTTTGTAATCTTATATACAGGCGCATAAGCTTACCAAAGGGTCTCCTCTCTCCCTCTCTCTCTCTCTCATACACACACACAATACACACACATAAAGAAAGCAAAGAACTGTGCTATAAAAAGTTAAGACTAGGAATCAGTAATTCTTTCTCTCTTCTTTTCAAGAATTATTTGCACCCCCCCTTGACTGACTATAGAAAAGCTGTAATAATTTCAGAAACCTACCTGAACAGTTTCCTTTTTATATCTAATTGCCATGCAGTATAATTACAACTATGCATGGCATTAAATATATGTCAAATTGATTTTTAGTTCATTTGCTTCGATTTCAACGCCAAGATCTGTTCATTTAAGCACATTCTTCATGGTTTCATAGTTTATGCCTTAGTAAGGTATGGCTGAGGAGTACAGTATCACATGAGATAACTTGAGAACCACTATTCGAAATTTAATCTTTGTTTCCTTTATCGCTGCCGCAGTTTTTCTGATAAACGCTCTTATATGACAAAAGATGACAGTGTTTTCCACCGAATGTCCTTGGATTATAACCTGCTCAGCACAAACACATACTGCGCTATGTGTAAAGGGATTAAGATGCTGTACAGTGCAGCGCGGCTTCTGGATTGTGTTTTTGTGAAGGAAGGAGAGTGAAGATGGTGGAACAATGCTCCAGTTTTTCACAGCGCACAGGATGGAAACGCGGTTTCTCTTAGTTTCTAAATGCACGTGCACTGTTCTTCTGACCATTAACAAAGATAAGCTAGTCTCTGAACCATTCATCGTAGAGGAAAGGAAATGATCATGCAAGTCTGATGTTCCTCGGGTCCACATGGGAGGCCAAGGAGACAATGCTCTGCAATATGCAGTAGCACCAGCGCCTCTGCAGAGCAAGGCAGCACTCTGATATGCATAAAGACCGTGAGAGCTCACCACAACACAGTCACAAAGGCTTCAAAAGGAGAGGCCGTAGTGGTTATGCAGGGGAGACAGCACTGTGTCTACCCTTTCCCTCTTGGCTCCAGCTGCTGCTATAACAAAGTTCCCAAGTCTGAGAAACTTAGAAAGAACAGACTTTCGTTTCTCACAGTTTTGAGGCAGAGTAGTCTGAGATTAAGATTCTAACCAATTCATTGCCTGGTGAGCATTGCTTTATTTTTAAGATGGTGCCTCTTGCTGTACCTTCAGGTCGTGGAAGGGGCTAACGATGGGAGAGCAGGGTGGGAGAGCAGAAGCATACCAAGGGCCCAGCTTGCTCCCCAGAGTTCTTTCTTAGGGTACTAATACTTGCTGGTAAAGGAGAAAACACATTCAAACCATAGCACCTTCCTACGAGGTTTGACAGGACATCCTCTTAGTGTCCCTGCCTAGTACGGGACTCTGAGCAACATGACCACAATAGCAGTGCTTGTAACTTCAGATGTACATTCAGAGACCCCATGGGGGCCTTTTATCTGAGTGCCTTTGCATTAGGCACCTTGTAGGCAGCATTGTCTCACTTAATCTTCAGATTTACCACAGGCCATATAGTTAATATTTCTCTAATGCCAGCCATCTTTGGGATATTCTTGTACAACATTCTAGTGGTCCCCTTTGATGCCTCCTCCAACTATCTCCAAGCACCCTCAGCCTGACACAGAGAAGTTTCCTGGCACCCTAGATGCGTATCTGATTTGTGCTGGTCACTCTCACCCTTGCGGACCTCTCACTGAGTGGGGGCTGTGGGTGAGGCCTCTGCTGTGTTGCAGGATACCGGAAGTGCTACTCCAACACCATGCCACACTACTGCAAATAGTGCTGGCATTGGTGTCAAGGATACTCCTTCTGCTCTCGTATAGATTCCACCCCCCATTGCGGTGAAGCCCCTGCTAGTGAGGATGTCACTGCATGGACCTCAGATGCTAGATGTAGGAGCACGGAGAGCTTTGTCCTTCAACACCAGCACCCTAAGTCTCACTTGTAGTCTTAAGTCCTGAAGAGCCTAAAACTGTTTCCTAGTTTAAAATGATAGATGAAAGACACACCAAACTCAGCTGCAGAACCATTCACACACGAAATGAAGAAATAAGAAAAGTAATCGGCAAATACATATCCACTATACAATAAAACCAAAAGAGAATATGTGCCCCACCAAATAAAAGTGTGAAAAGCAGACAGAAGCTCTGGTTAGAAGAAGGTGGTTGTGAGTGTACCACCCCCAGAGCTATACCTTCCCCACCTTCTGCAGGAGCTCAAGGCCCACAGCATCACAAGCCAGCATGTTCTGTGGAAGATGAGCACAGAACTGAGAGTTTCCAAGTAATGGAGGGAGACCCCACCAGGGAGGGTGGGGCTCAGCAGCAGAGAGAAGTAGTGACCCCATTACGGGTGAAATAGGGTGATGAGGGTCATTTTCAAAGACCTTAACTTTTTTGAAAAATCATAGCCTCTGAGAATCAAAGAAGAAAATCACATCACTAAAATCAGAAGGGGAAGTTACATATTTTTTCAAAAGTTGCAAAAAACACTCCTCAAAAGATTTTAAAAATTAAAAGCATTATTAAAGTTAAAAATACAACAGGTCACTAAATAGCATCCTGGTTTCAAGTAATGAGTAAATCCCTAAACCAGAAGCTAATTAATGGCAGATTAGGTACCAAAAAGTGCAGTGATCAGAAGGACAGATACAGAACTTCCAACAAAATGAAAGAAAATAGAAACACAAAAAGGGAAAGCAATAATGACCATGAACTTTTTGGACATAAATCCTAACCCTAATTTTACAGTAATGCCAAGATGAATAAATAAGAATGACTTATAACCACATTGAGACACTACCACAAACTCGCCACAATGGCTAAAACTAAAAACTCAGAGAATAACAAATATCAGTGAGGATGAGGGGAAATTGGAACCCTCATGCATTGCTACAATTGTAAAATGGTGCCACATCTTGGGGAAATAATCTGCATTCCCAGAAGGTTAAATGTGGAGTAAACATATGAACCAGTAGCTCCATTCCTAGGTTATCCCCAAGAGAATTACAAAGGTGTTGTCTGGAAACGTAAACATGAAAATTCTTACAGAGACATTCATGGTAGCCAAAAAATGGAAATGATCCTCAACCCATCAACAGAAAAATAGATAAACAATCCATTCAACCACAGTGAAAACTGAAGTGCTGATTCATGCTACCATATGGATGAACTTGAATACATTACCCTGAGTGAAAGAAGCTAGGCACAAAGGCCACATATCATACCCATGAAATATCCAAAATAAGATGATAGGACAAAGTTAGATTAGTGATTTCCAGGGTCTGGAGATAAGAACAAGTGGGGAGTGATTATGAACGTTTCTTTTGAGGCTGATGAAAATGGTCAAGAATTAGATAAATAATGATGGCACCTACACAACTTTGTGAATATATTTCAACTGCACACTTTAAAAGGGCAAATTATATTTTGAGCTGTTATTTACCTAACAAAAAATATTCTCTCTAAGCCCCGCTATGCGGAATGGGGTTACACGAAATCTTGTGAGACTAATTCTTCTCATGTGCACTTTTGTGGTTAGGATATTAAAGTGTTATTCTGCATTTGTCATAGAATTTATTAGAGAGAGAGGGACAGACATCAATATGCTAGTATTTCTCTTTACATATAACTAGATTTTCAATTTCTAAATAGCCTGGGCCAGTAAATAATCTTTAAGTGAATCTCAATGCTCTCTTTAAAACAGCTCCAACTCTACAAATTCTTGAGGTTTTTCCCAGGAGGCTACTGAGTGCTTTATACAAACAAGAGTCTTGGCTCACACTGCATTCCAGCCCCAAAGCCGATGCACTCAGAAAAACCAGGAGGTATCATTATCTCCATTTGCAGATGAGAAAACCCAGGCTCATAGAGACTGTGACCAGAGAAGCAAAGAAAACTGACACTGATTTTATCCTCCTGCGTTTGCAAAGTCCATTTGATACTTACTAGTGCTTTCTTAACTTCAAACTCCTGTTGACTAAATGTGTCCTAGCCTTTCTGTTTAGGAATGACTGTAATTAAGTTCAGACATATTTGACAACAGCAAAGCTAAGCTCCAACTGATTTTTTTTCTTGAGCTAGTAAAACAAAAGCCCATTACTGAATGAATGCTGAAATGAAGAGCAATGTCCTTTCTGGCTTCAGCTTTTCTCTCTAATCTCCTATGATCTTTAGCTGGGCAAATACCAACAGGCACCCACCACATGGTTGAAACCTCACCAAGTATAAATGGTTTCTTTCTGCCTGGTGGCGTTCATCATCTCTCTCCTCTGAATAAGTGGGTTGTTTAGATGCTCATGTTTCCCTCTTTGTGGGACTCGGATACAATAACAACTTACCACAATCACTGACAGAACTACTTTTGAGCATCACAGAGCTGCAGCCGGCCTGGCAGAATTATTTCATTTTTGAAATTTTGTTTTATTTTATTTTGTCTTCATTTGTTTTTTAATTGCAAACAGCAAAGTCCAAGGTTCAAGCCTAAAGTGAAACTGTGGGTGGCCCATGGTTTGACCAAGGCTTATGAATAAGTACTGCCTGGCTGTGTGTAATGTCCTCCTGAAGCTTGCTGATACCGGCTATTAAAAAACAAAAAAGAACACGGAGCAGATTAGAAGCTCCAGAAAAATGAAAACCATGGTGGATCCTTCTAGTCTATTTTGACTTCGATAATGTGAGTGTACATATGTCTTCCCTTTGCTGATTTTAAATTAGGAAAAATAGACTTGGAATAGTAGTTCTCTAACTCTGCTACCAGACAGAATCACTCCGGATTTTAACCTTCCCAGTGTCCCAGTCTGAGCCCAGACTGATGCAATGAGGAACTGCAGGCATCAGAACCAGGCAGCAGTAGTTTCTCAGCTCCCTGGGTGAGTCCAGAGTCCAGCCCAGGTGGAGAACCAGTGCCCTGGAGCACAGTTACATCTTTATTCAAGGCTTGCATTCTAATATCAAAGACAAAAATTGAGACTAGAAAAAAATTATCCTTGCAAGTCTTTTAAATTGCCCATGAAGTCGAATGGCCTTCTGTCTATATCTGGCTTTGTATCTGTATCTCTGAACAGTTAATAAGTTAAGATGGGTAACACACCTAAAAATGTACAGCAAATAGTCAATGATACATATGCAAAATACAATTTTGCAATGCTAATTAAATAACCAAAAGCACACAGTGAATTCATGTAGATTCTTTAAAGTCACAGAAGATGTGATTTTATTATTTAAATGTGGAGAGTTACAATAGTATCCATGCAGGCGTTTGATCTGTACATTTTGGATAACCCAGTGTCAATTTTAAGATCTGGTAGTTTTTAGAGCATATCTTTGGTAGAAACAAGTATTTTACAAGTTTTCTGCGTTTGCAGGGTGAAGTAAATTTATGTGACACACAGATCACAGTTGAATCCAGAACCACATGTCCAGTCTCACAGTCTGAACACAGTTGCCTGGCAGATAATCAATGCCTCCCGAAACCCACAACTTCTGACTCCTCTAGCCTAATTCTCGATGCTTCCTAGGAAAGCTTCTTTATTCAGTTCTGCTGGTTTCCTCTTTCCTTGGCATTAAATGTTGGTTCCTTTTCTACATCTTTGCCTACTCTTTTCTTCCTGCTTTGAATGCCCAGAGTCTCCTACCTTGTGCCTGACACCAGATCCACCCAGTCTGCGATCTACCGCCCTAACCACAATGCCACATACACTCTCTTAAACTCCCTTAGATGGTCTGACTTCTGTATTTATCTTGTCTCTGTCTTCATTCTTTCAACTTTTTCATCAACTAGCCTATCCTTAGGATAAGCTTTGACTTTTCTCTCATGCCCAACATCTAATCCTTCTGCAAGCCCCCTGGGCTCACGTTTAAAGTCACGCAGAATCTAACCAGTGCTTACCATCTCCACCACTCCCACCAGTCTGAGGTACTATTAGATTGCACCTGACAGCCGCTTGATAAGCCTCTAACTTCATGCTTGCCCTCCTGAATTGTGCTCTATACAGCAACTAGAGGCTCCTCTTAAATGGAAGTTCAATCATGCTGTGCCCCAGTCCGAGGTCTCCAGTGTTCCTTTCACTGTCAGAAGGGAGTCAGAATCTCACCAGGTCGTGCCAAGACAGAATAGCAATGAGTACTTATTAGCAGCCTTTCACAGGAGTTTACCCCATATGAGGCACTCTTCTAAGTCTCCCATATTTTCACAGTTACTGAACCGTGTAGGTAACCTCACAATTTGGAAACTGAGGCGAAAAAAAAAGGGTGAGCCAGGTTTGAACCACTGTCTCACCCATAGCCCACCCTGCCTCTGGACATAGGATACGCTAACATGTATTGTAACTTGTGCTGTCAGGAATTCATTTTAATGTAAAATACTTCAGTAAGCAATCCAATATTCTATTTATTTTATGTTTGCAAATACATGGATGTGTGAACTTAACTGTAGGAGGAGAGGTTTTAAGGAAGGAAAACGAGAAAGAGGATAGAGGTTGCATTAATTAGGGAAGCCCACATCCCTCAGATAGCAGCTGCGTAGCCAAGCTGGAAGCCAGGAAATTTGTTTTAAAAATATGATATCTCCCACGCTGAAGATTATGTCAAATATATGGTGATATACCACCCAAAAGGCAAAACCACAGTTTGCTTGTATAAAGGCTTCTTTTAGGCTGGCTTGGCTGCTTCTCAGCACTGCTTCACAAACACTGGGCTGCATTTTCCACACAAAGGTTGAAAGTAGTCTTGAGATAAAAAGTTGTGGTTCAGCTCAGTGGCTCAGCACTTGAGAAGTATCACTTCCCACCCACAGACATCAGCAGGCCTCAGTCAGCTGGATTTTCTTATTATTACGCCTGAGCAATGGTGTCCCCATACTCCCACCTAGTAAGAAGGCAGAATAATTCAGTGAATGACACAAAGGGCTCGGACTTCAAGTACAGCGCCCTAAGAAAAATAGGATGCCACCCAGACACATAAACACGGAGAGAGAAAAGGGTTTTTGGGTTGTGGTGTTAGTGGCAAAACTCAAGACTGAAGATAAAAAACACGGGCTTGGTGGTTGGAGACATCCAAATGTTCAAGTGAGTCATGCTATCGGGCAGGCATTATCCTTGACGCAAGCTTCTGAGCTCTACCGTTGTTCTCCTGCTAAAGAGCGACACAAAAACCGTGGAGTAATTGGCCACACAGGCAGCATAAGCAGGGCTTTGTAAGTATTTGAGGGAAGAGTGAGAGTTTTCATCTGGCTGCTTCTCTACTGTCCTATACACAGTTATTATCTGACACACGTGCGAACACAGGAGGGAAAGGCCCAGTTACACACTAGGAAGCATAGCGCCCCCTTTTTGGAGACAGAGAGTGAGTGGGCATTGAGTTTCATTGATTGGTTCTCTGTGGCAGCGCGGCTGCCCCCCAGGAAGGCCTGGTATTCCTGTCCTCTCTGTGAACCTGCCTGAAAGGGATACAGGAGTTATTGGGTAATCAGGACTTGTCAGCACCTCGGTTATGCAGGATGGTTCAATCCGATAATGTGAATGGAACCTGTAATAGGGCTGATGAAAAGCACTCTAGTTTGAAAAGGGCCTTGAATGATTTTTTGTTCATTTTCTGTTTACATGTAATGTGTTATTGATGTCATTACCTTATAATACTGCGGCTTGTTTCATAGAAAAACCAGGAATTATTCATTCTTTACAAAAAAAGACTTAGAAGAAGAGGAAGAAAGAAGGAGAGAAAAAAACCCTGTTACATGAGGAAAATTGCATTCGAATGCTGCAACTGAAACATATTGATTTTCTGGCGCTAGACTTTTTAGATTAAAAATGCCAATACTAAATCCTTTCATGACCTATAGTTCATATGAAGTTCGCATGTCATTTACTATTATTCTGGGGGGAAAAAAAGCTGAATCTGAATGAAAACATAGTTGGAAAGAATGTCTGCCATTCCCGCAATTTGCATACCATTATAATAATGCATGATTAGGAGCTAAACATGCCGATAGTAGGGGTAAAACATTTTTCTTATTTCAAATCAAAAGCCATTTATCTCTTTTAATCAACTGCTTGTCTTGGTTTCATCCTTGGTGGGAATCATGCGTGTGCAGTTTCATTGTCCAGGATGCTAAGGTTCATGTGTTAAGCTACCCATGCTAGAAAGACAAATTCTTTCAGTTCCCCAGTGCCAGAGACCTATGTACATCTGGTCTTACTGTAATGCAAAAAAAAAAAAAAAATTGGTAGTACCTGTCAGTTATTTGTCCCTGTTAAGAACTGTAATACAGACATATATAACTTCCTGACACAGTCTTGATTTTATTTCATGGTCACTGCCAATCTCCAGAGTCCCTCAGCCAACACACAGAAGCTTCCATGGCAGATTTTCCTTTTTGATTTTCTATGTCCTGACCCATGTTTGCAAGTTAAGCAAAAATGTCTTTCTTCAAAAATAATTTCCTTTTATTGTATTCTTGTGTTTTAAAGCCAATGTCACAAATATCTGTGTTTTGTTCAGTTTTCTCGTCTTCCTAGTAAGTGAGGCATTTTTCGTCTCTTTGTCTTTGGACAGAGATGAGTAAGCCTATATAATACTTTGACCTCAGTCTTTATCACTATGCCTTTATCACTAGAATGGGGCTGAGTCACTCCATGTAGACTTTTTAGTAAAGCAGGTTCTCTAGCTAGAATTCTGCTCAATATTTTATAGCAGAAGCTGGCAAATTATGGTTCACTAACCAATTCTATCTAATACCAGCCTTTATAAATAAAGTTTTATTGGAACACCACCTATCAATTTGTTTACATATAGTTGCCAATGAGATCATATGGTCAGCAAAGCCTACAATGCTTAGTCTCTCCACTTACAGAAGAGGTTGCCCAATCCCTAGACTACAGCATTGTGTTCTTAAATTTTTCTCCTAAACTATGGTGTCCAAGAGTTGGTACTACTTCACTCATCAAAATCATGAATTTTCAACTGAGGTAGAATTTAGAAATCACCTTATCCTAATTCACAACTGACTGATATTTGGTTAGTATAGGAGCATTTCTGGGATTAAAAGAACTAATAAAGTGCCAAATATACTCTTTATCTTGACATTTCTATTTGGAATTCTTCCTTGTATCAAGCACAAATTCATCTCCCTACAGTTAATGTTTAATTTTTTTTTTATTTTGACCAATTTTGGATGCTTACATCTGGAAATCTGAGCAGCTGATTTGAAGACAACAATATGTAATATAACAACCATTGGTGAATTCCTACCATCTTGTGTAGTGAAACTCTATCATCTCTAATGTTTTTTTAATTATTATTGTTTATTCTCTTTAATGGTTTGATCAATCTTGCATTCTTACATCTGGTAATCCGAGCAACTTCGTTGAAGATAACAATATGTAATATAATAACCACTGTTAATTCCTATCATTTTATTTTGAAACCCTGTATCATTTTGGTTTTTGCTTTGTTTTTGCTTGTTTTTGTCTGTGATGTTGGTATTTTGCTATTGTTCCTTTTTTACTCCTCTCTTTAAAATAAAATTTTAAAAATCTATCTCTTCATAGATCCTTTCCCTTGATTATACCTGTATGCTTTACAGACAAATATAATGCTTTTCATCACAACAGTTAATCAGCTACTGAAAACCACAGTTACTTTCTCAGTGTTTTCTTCTTCAAATTAGATAGTCCAGCTTATTTCCTGTGTACCTTCTTTGGTAGAGCACTGAGTTCTATAATAGTCCCATCATGTTCTTCTCAAAGCATTACTCCATCAACAGGTACTAATGCAATATTCTATATATGGTTGTGCCAGTGTGAAATTAGGTAGAATTAACACCTCCACCCTCTGCAAGGACATAAATTAAGATTTTATTTACCTATGGGGAAACCACATATCAATTTTTTTTTTTTTTTTTTTTTTTTTTTTTTTACAGCCAGGATTCTTGGTATTGAAAAAGAAGGTATAATGGTAGAGGCATATCAGATATTATCCCAGCATTGTAAAAATGAAGGAGGAGGAGGAGACAAAGATGAAAGATAGAAGGAAGGAAGGGAAGGAGGAAGAAGAAAGGAAGTAAGGAAGGGAGGGAGGGAGGGAAGGAAGGAAGGAAGGAAGGAAGGAAGGAAGGAAGGAAGGAAGGAAGGAAGGAAGGAAGAAGGAAGAAGGAAGAAGGAAGAAGGAAGAAAGGAAGGAAAAAGGAATCCAGGAAAGAAAGTATTTTTACAGATGTAATAAAGAGACTGAAGAAGTTATTCACATTTCTGTAGTCTTGAATTTGGAATGCATGATCAACATAAATGTAAAAGAATTATTTATCCTTATTCTGATTTCTAGAATGACCTAACAACAGTAACTATTCTTATGACCATAAGCATCCCTAGAGCTTCTATGATCATCTTTTTTTTTTATTTAAAAAAAAATACAAGTACAAAAACATATTGACAAACAGACATCAGTTAGCCTAAAAAATAGTACAATCACAACTAATCTATAGACAAGGTGATATGATCTCAACGGTGGTTATTGCTTTATCCATTGTTATCTTCGAAGTGTAAATATATAAGCCCATATACAGACATGCAAATTTAGTCAGACACATATCAATATTGATTCACTGTACATGAAATCAACTGAAACCTCTAGATTGAAAACTGTCTTGCTATATTTTTTCCCTCTTTGCCCAGAATCTTTTGTTTGGACTGTGTCCCTATTTTTATAATGAAGTCTAATTTAATATCCCATAATTGCTTCTTACGTGGAAAGGAATAACACAAATGCCTGTGATTCCTTCTTCCTTCATCCATGTATGTGGAAGGTGGCTTCTTCCAGACTGTTCTACCCACTTTACTCACTTCATGTAGCTGTCAATGGACTAAGAGTAAAGACACTCCATGAAAGTCATAAAGGCATTTCTACATATGTTTCTCACTCTTATCCTTCTGGCAGTGTGACAGCATTCCCCTGAGGGCCTCTGTGGTTGGCAGGCCCTGTGATAAAGTCTAGCTTGGGAATTTTGAGTGGAAATGATGTGTACCACTTCTAGACCAATCAATCCTTAAGCTCACAATTTAAAGCCCTCCAGAGCTCTCCTTCTGTCTGGCCTGGTGACCAGCAACATTGAAAATGGTGACTTTTTCACTATTCTGTACCTCTTAGTAAGGAGACACTTAGCAGAGCTCCCTGCTAATCGATAATGCCTGTGGAACATGAGTAAAAATAGCCCTTCATGTTGTTAGGAGCTGAGATTTTGTGGCTGTTTGTTTTGAAGACATAGCCTGGCCCGTCAGACTGATACTTAGACTTTCTAGATATTCATTCATTCAAAATTAGGTATTGTTGAATGCCTACTATGTGATGAAGCACTGGGACTATCACACTAAACAACAGAAGTCTCCTGTCCTTGTGGAAATAGAGGATGTCGACACTTCATGGCCACATCAGAACCAAACTCCTCCAAACTGCAGTGGGGCGAGCCAAGTGCGCTGTTTTTAGGATGAGTATCTTCCAGTTTGTGATCATCAGAAGACTTCTTTGAAAGAGTCCAGGCTGAGAGTAGGAGGGCTAGGGTTTGGCACTGTTTTCTGTGTACGTGCTGTGTGAGACTGGGCCGCCCAGTTTACCTGTCTCAAATACCATGGCCTTTATCCCTTTACATCCATAATTAAGTCTCTTTTGTCCTACATGTACCAATGATTGTCCAACCTCTATTGAAATGTCTTCAGAAACAAAATGCTGACCACTTTCCCAGAAAGTGTTTCATCCCTGGACTCTTGTATTTATTTTAGTGTTTTCCTGTGAAGTTCTTAATCTCTGGAAGCCTGTAGATGTAGCCTGCTACCCTCTGTAGTCGAGCCTCAGGGCCTAAATTTGTATATAAATCAGTTATTGTTGTTGTTGTTTTGCTGAGTTCCTATTCCGTGCCAAGCACTACTTTGAAGTAGACAGTGCAGACATTAGAGAACTATATGCAGGAGCTCTGAACTTGAAGTCCGGTTGGGTAGGTGAGACTGGCTCTCACATACAGGACATAAGTGCAGGGTGCTAAATTACAGATTCAGGGAAAAGGAAGTTTAACGGAGAATAGTGTAATCAAGAACAAGCTGACATATCAGATAGAATTTGTCCCAAACCTTGACGGATTTGAGACACAAAGGAGGTAGCAGCCCTAAGGAAGAGGCCCACCAAACAGGGAGACAGTTCCCCTCCCCCACAGCGAAAGACAAAGCAAGGATGAAAGTAGTGTTTGTGAAAACAGAATCGTCTCATCCAGAAAAACAACGTGAAACAACAAAAACAAAAGACAAAAACATTTAAAAACTGGGAGTGAGGCCCCATTCCAACCAGCCCTGTGTGGATCGTTTTTTAGAATAACCCATTGAGAACAATTTTAAAAGATGTAAATACTAAACATTCATACTCTGTGGGTCTGCAGTAAAGGGTATCTTCAGTTCTTGGTCAGACAAGCCTCCTGTATTTAAAAAAGGGCACTGTAGATCTGACCCTTTTGTTTTTAACACTGACTTCACTAATTTGTTTTACAAGTTTGTATGTAATTAATAAGAATTGCCATTTCAGATATGGAGATGTTCTTACAGTGCATTTTGAACGGAGCATTTTTTGTCACGTACTTTTTTTAACCTTTTAAAAAAGTCTGGAGATCCTTTGTGTTGGTAGCAAACATTGCCAAGTCAGTGCACATGGGCCAGCTGAGAGGCTCCCCCAGGGAGGCAGGGCGAGGTTTCAGACTAGTTCCGAGCTGTGGCTGCGTGCTCCCGGAGGAGAACTACAGGCAGGAGGGTTGCTGCCTGGTGGGCCCCATCCATGTATGTAATGAGTTCATTTTCCCTTTCAATGAGGACGGCCTTCTCCAGGATCCATAGCATGGTCCGGCAGCTCAAGCTCACGACAGAGACTCTCAGAAATCACAGGGAGTTGACAGCAGTGGGGAAGGTGGAGGCTTGCACTCACCCTGCCCCTGCCCTGCCTCTTTATTGACCTTTGAAGTAATCCCACCTCCTCATTCAAGTTTATTTTTAGTCACCAAAGAAAACCTCAAGTAAAGCACAAGCCATTACTATTTGACTTGGTTAAAAAGAAAGGGAAGAAAAAAGGCTTTAAAAAAAGTAAGTAAAAAAAATGCAGCGTTCCAAAGGCAGGTTAGTTGAGGCAAGCGAGCTGCTTCCTGCGGTGTCAGGAAGCGGCTGAGCGTTGCAAGCGCAGCTTACAGACCAGGCGATCGTTCTGAAATGCCACTCAGACGAGGCACAATCAGGGGCGTGGAAAGGGGAAAGTTTTGCTAATTGTCTTTCTAAAAATTAAGCTTATCACTAAAAGTAAAACAGTGATTTTTCTGTTGATCTTGATAGTTTTCACAACATGTTCCAATCCATTCATTTTTTTATATATTTTTATTTATAATTGATACAAAGTAATTGTACAGATCTATTATTTAATGTGATTCCCAAATAGCCCTAGGTGGCAGTCTAGTAGATTTTTTTTTTGGCTTTTGTTTTACAAATGAGGGCCTAAATTTTTTTTAAAGTTAAAGGACTCACTCAAGATTACACAACTGATAAGCAGTTCTGTCCTGACTTTCTCTGTTTCTTTGTCTTTTTGAGACAGGGTCTCGCTATGCAGTTCAGGCTGGCCTTGAGCTCGCTTTGTAGCCCAGGCTGGTCTCAAACTCGCGGCAATGCTCCTGCCTCAGCCTCCAGAGTGCTGGGATGACAGGCGTGCGCCACCACGCCCAGCAGGGAAGGTTGTGACTTTCTACAAGAGAAGCAAAACAAGGGAGTTACGGTGGGTTTATAAAAAGTGATGCATCTAAGAGAAGGATGTGACAATGTAATTCAGAGGGAGCAGAAATTGCGTCTAGGGCCACACCACCCTGAATGTGCCCAATCTTGTCTGGAGCAGAAATTGCAAACGGAAGTTGAAGGCATAATATAGTAGTAGATATGCATTCAGTTATGGTCCTGACAGTATTTACAAGAGTTACTTTTAACAATATTTAAAAATCAGGACATTTTTCAGTAAAATTGTACATTTTGGGCCTCTCTTTCCCAGTCAGCATTCTAGCCCCATTGGCCAATATTCCCACACAGCCACAACCGCCAGTATCCCTCCTCACTGTGAGTATTCTCGACCTTTTGTCAGTTCCACCACTTCCTGTTCCTAGTCCTAGAGACCCATGATTAACAATTATTTCTTATCACATCATGCTACTGTGTTTCTCCTACGCATCTGCATCGCTCTTTGGATTCTGGAGGACATGGAATGCGTGTCCTCAGATCCAGCAGTGGGCTCCAGGAGCTACCGATTTATAGCTATGTGAGCGTGGGCGGGTTATTGTCCCTCATAACCTGCCGTGTCTATTGTCTAAAATAGGCGTGGTGATGGTGGCACTCCAGTGGACATTTAGGATTATTTTTCTTTCAACATTATTCCTTTCTTTGAAAATTCTCATCTGATGGAAATAAGAAGATCTACTTGTTGTCCCAACCTGCGTAGGTAAGTTACTCTGGCTTCTCCAATCAAATGTAAGTGAATGCAGTGTAGAACTGAGTGAGTGACCCCATCTTGCAAGAGCCACGTTTAAGTTCTGGGGACTGCCGTGACAGATATGTCAGAGTACTGTTCACGTGTGTCATTATGGGAGATGGGTGTGAGCTGTTGTGTACCTGCCCAGCGTAAGAAGCATCTGGGCTTTTTACTCCCTGCTGTGATGTCAGCAATTATCTCTGATTGTGTAATTTGCATGCATAATTCTCTGTCCATCCCAGAGAATGAGCCTCTTAATTTACTGGACCACGTGTCTTTTGCCTGTTGGCTGCAAGACCCATTTCCCACCTTTCCTCTACTCTGCCCTATATTCCACAGTGTAACATCTATAAAGTCAAACTGTTGCTTGGACAGATTTATAGGCTCCAAAGTTTATGAAATTTGGAGAATCTCTGTAATAAGAATAATACAAAGCTGTGCTGTACATACAACATATGTTAGGTAAGGAAAGATTCTTGGGCTTAGGGACAACCTGGCATCTCTTTGGATATCTAGCAACACTCAACCCTTATGGCAACCACATCCAATGACTTAAGTCTTCATAGAAATAACTGAACCTGCTGAACAGGTTGGTACATCCCTGTAATTTCAGCACTGTGTAGGAGTCACCATAACCTCGAACCCAGCCAAGGGTACATAGTGGGTTCAAGGCCAGGCTGAACTACACAGAAAGACCCTGTCTCCAAAAACACCAAAAAAACCCAAAAAGAGACAGAGACAGAGAAAGACAGACAGGAAGCAAGCAAAGAAGCTGAACCATATACGTGTATCACATTAGTGAGAACTAAATAAAGCCCTCCCTCAGCTTCCTTTACTCAAACATTAAGGTGGCCCTTCCCACTCCACATGGGGGTATTATTCAGGGGATATCAGACTGTACAGAGCAAACAGTCAGTGCCATTTAAATTAAAATGCTATTTTTTTCAGTTATATAACATGCCCCACACATGATTTGCTTGTACCTTTCCTGGGCCTTGGAAGGGCTCTGCATACTAAGTGGCCCTGAGACCTCAGCCTCTATAACTTCCCCGGTAGTCCACTTCTCCCTCCAGTCTGTTTCAATCAAAAGGAGGTACCAGCAAGAGATGGGAGGGCTCCTGGCCTTTTGGCTTGGACCACCTCTTCTGGTAACCCTCCAGCCCAAAGATGAATACGGCCCCTGGATGCTTCCTACCTCTAGTCCTCTCTAGCATCATCCCATTCAGTGTTCAGATCATCTAAAACATTTGTAACTGCTTGTGGGTTCCGTGACTCCTTTGGCTCCCCTAAAATGTTTTAGCGGTTAATCTAAGTATAATATCTTTAAATATCTACCGTGTGTTTATATAAATTTATTCTATCTAGAGACAGTGTCATTTTTCCAATTTTTGTATTGGTAGTACATATTTATACTACATAATGATCACATTTCACATGGAGAGTTGGTATATACACACAACATACCTGAGTTCATTTTTTGGTACCCTTGCCCTCCTTCCTGTCCCCTCCTTCCAGCTGTTGATGTCCCTCCCATTTGTGAAAAGTCCATCTTCCTATTTATTATTACTCATCTTTTACTTTGATCTTCATTTGTATTTTGGGTTTCTCAAATAAGAGAAACCATGAGATATGTAAGTTTATATGTCTGATCTATTTCACTTAACATTATGGTCTCAGAGTCATTTTTCCTAGAAATGACTCAAGTGTATCTTTCTTGATGCAGAGTAGCACTCCATTGTGTGTAAATACTACTGTAAATACTACATTTTCTTTACCCATTCATTTCATGATAGACATATAGGCCAATTCCAAAATTTAGCTATTATGAATTGTGCTACTATAAACATGAGTATAATTATTATCATTTTAATAATTTTAGTTCTTTCAGGAAGATACCTAGGCGGTGAATGGCCAGGTTAAATGAAATTTCTAGTGTTACTTTTCTTGTAGAATCTCCATACTGCTTTCCAAAATGGCTGTACCAGTTTACATTCCCATTCAACAGCGTAGAATGGTTCCTTTTTCCCACAACCTTGCCAGTATTTGTTATTAGGCAATTTATTGATGATAGCCATTCTTTCTGGAGTAAGACAGCACCTCAGTATTGTTTTAATTTGCATTTGTCTAATGCCCAGAGTTAATGCACATCTTTTCAGGTATTTATTGACTATTTGTACTTTTGAGGAGTGTCTATTCATTTCAGTTGCCCATTTTTTGATTGAGTCTTTTATTGGGGGGGTCTAATTTTTTTTTTTTTAGTTTTTTATATATTCTAGATATTGGTCTTCTGTCCAAAGAACAACTTGTAAAAATGTTTTCCAATTCTGTAGGGTCTCTTCACTCTGTTGGTGGTTTCCTTTGCTGTGCAGGAGCTTCTTAGTTTGATATGTTCTTATTTGTTGATTCTTGGTATTATTTCTTGTGCAATTAGGACTCCTCAAAAAGACCTGTTTACACTTCTGTCTTCAGGAATTTTACCAATTTTATTTTCCTGCAGATTTTTTCTCTTTTAAACATCTATGTCTTTAATCCATTTTGATTTTAGTTTAGTACATGGCAATACATACAGTTCTACATGCAGTTATCCACATGTGCATAGCCTGTTTTTACAACATCATTTGTTAAGCTATCTCTCCTCTAGTATATGTTTTTGTCCCCTTTATCAAAGATCATGTAATAAGTAGACCTGGAGTTGTTTTTACATCTTCTGTTCCATGTATATGCATGTCAGGGTGTTTTTCCAATACCAGGCTGTTTTTACCACTGTCTCTTTGTAGTGTAACTGAAAGCCCAAGATTGTGATGCTTCCTGCTTTGTTTTTGTTGCCTAGTATTACTTTTGGTATTCTGGGTCTCTTCTGGGTCCATGTGAATTTTAGGTTTGTTTTCTATAGTCCTCTGAGGAGTGCTATTGGCATTTTCATTGGGAATGCATTGAACCTATATCTTACTGTAGAAGAATGTCTGTTTTTCCTACATTGGTTCTGCCTATTCAGTATCAGTGGATGTCTTTACTTTTTTGATATTTCATAAGTCACCTTCTTCAGAGTACTATAGTTTTCATTGTAAATGTCTTTCATTTCCTTGATTAGGTTAATTCCTGAGTATTTAATTTTTCTTGATGCTATTATGAATGATACTGATTCCTTAATTTATTTTCTTCATGAGTTCATTATTGATATACAGGAACACTATTGACTTTTGTGTGTTGACTTTGTAGCCTGCTATACTACTGAATTTGGTTATTGATTCTAGGAGTCTTTTGGTATAATTTTTTGGGTCTACTTTGTAGAGGATCTTGTCATCTGCAAATAATGATAATTTGACCTGTTACTTTCCTATACATATCCCTTTCATTTCTTTCTCTTGTCTGATTACTCTATATAATGTTTTGAGAGCTATATTTAAAAAGAGTGGTCATAGAGAACATCCTTGTCTTGGTCTTGATTTCAGCCAGAATACATTCAGCTTTTTCCAATTTAATATGATGTGAGTCATTGATTTGTCATGAATGGCTTTTGTCAGATTGAGATTTCTTCAGTATTTTTTATCATAAATGGATATTGGAGTTTTTTGTTTTTGTTTTTGTTTTTGTCTGCGTTCACTAAAGAGAGTTGCTATAGTTTTCTTGTTTGGTTGGGTTCTTTTCTGGCTTTGGAATCAGGGTAATGTGAGCTTCCAAAAAGTAGTACTTTGGGAGTACTCATTCCCTCTCAATTTTATTAAGGTGTTTGAAGAGTAATGGCATTAGATCTTCCCTAGTACAATTCAGCGGTGACCCCTTTGGAATGGGGGCTTTTCTTAGTTGGTAGTTTTTTCATTACTTCTTCAATTTCAATTTCATTACTGTTATTGGTTTATTCAGGGTTTTTATATTTCTTTGCTTTAGTTTTATTAATTCACATGAATCTAGGAACCTATCCATTTCTGCTGAATTATTCATTTTATGAGTGTACTGGTTCTCAAGGTAGTTACTAATAATCTTCTGGATTTCAGGAGTGTCAATTCCAATTTCATCTATTTCCTTTTTAATTGCATTGTCATTTCTTCCTTTTTTTTTGGTAAGATTGGTTAGGGATTTTTCTATTTTAGTTACTCTTTGAAAGAATCAGCTCTTCAATTCATTGATTCTTTGTGTCATTCTTTAGTCCTAATCTTATTACTTTCTATGCTGATCTTTAATATTTCCTTCCTTGTATAAGCTTTGGATGTGGGTTGTTCTTGTTCTTCCAGGACCTTGAGGTGAATGATTAGCTTATTTATTTGGACTTGTGTTTTTCTGATGTGGGCATTCAATTATAAACTTTCCTCTTAGGCCTTCTTTCGTTATGTCTGATAAGTTCTGGTATATCGTACTGGCATTATCCTTTGATTCTATTAACTGTCTAATTTCTTCCTTGATTTTTTTCTCTGACCCACTGATTACTCAAGAGGGTATTACTTAATTTCCATTTGTTTACATAATTTCTGTGGTTTCTTTCGCCATTGACTTCTAATTTCATTGCACTATGATCGGATAAAAAGCATGGGATATTTTCAGTTTGTTTGCATTTACTTAAGCATTCCTTATGGGCTAGTCCAGCAGTGGCGAACCTATGGCACATGTGCCACAGCAGGCTATTTGTATAATTGAAAGCTCTAAAATGTTCACCATCACTAGGCTAGCCTCTTTTGGAGCAAGTATCATGTGCTACTGAGAAAGATGTGTATTCTGATATTGTTGGATGGAACAGTCTGTAGATACCTATTAAGACCATTTGTCCAAAGGTTTGTACAACTAGTTGATCTATTTGTGATCCTGGGGTACTGAGTTTCCCCACTGTAATCATGTTGGTGTTTATCTGATCTTTTATGTTCAGTAGTGCTTGTTTTATGAAGTTTGGTATGCTAGTGGTGATGCATACTTGTTTATGAATATTATCTCTTTCTATCAAATTGTTCTCCTAACCAATATATAGTGACCTTCTTTGCCTCTTCTGATCATTTTTGGCTTGAATTAGTGTGCTTATTCCTTTTTCTGGGTTCTCATTCTATGAATTATTACTTTCTATCTTTTGATTTTTATACTGTGAAATTCTTTTTGGGTTAAATGCATTTCTCATATATGGGATATTGTTGGATTTTTTAAAATTTCATTCTGCCAGTCTGTGTCTTTTGATTGGGGAATTAAGACCATTCACATCAACAGGTATTAATAACTGATACTGACTTATACCTATCGTTGCATTATTTTCCCCTATGCCCTTCTGCTTAACTGCTCACCCTGCCTGGTTTATTCATTCTACTAGACTTTTTGGCATTGTTGACATCAGTGTCTCTTTCCAGAATATCTTTGAGAAATTTTTGTAGTGCTGGTTTGGTGTTCATGAATTTCTTGTGGTCTTCTTTGTCATGGAAATATTTTATTTCTTCATTAATTTTGAAAGATAGTCTTAAAGGATGTGTATGTCTAGGTTGGAATTTATTTTCTTATAGGGCTTAAAACACTTCACTTCCAGCTTTCCTGGCCTTGAAGGTTTGTGTTGAGAAATCTGCTGTAATTCTAATTGATTTTCCTTTATAAGTGACTCATTGCTTTTCCATAGCAGCTTTGAAGATTGCATCCCTGTGTTGGACTTCAGCAATTTTAACTATAATGTGTTATACAGAGTTTCTTTTTTGGTCATGATACATGATGCATCAATTATCTATACATTTAACTCTTTCTCTATATTTGGAAACTTTTCTACTTTTTCTATGAGCATGTATTTTATGCCCTTTGTTCTGTCTTCTGATTTTCACTAATTTCAGTGAATCTTAGATTAGTATCCTGTATGCCTTCTAGCAGCTTTTCAATCCATTTTTCATGCTCTCTTTTTGCTTTTAGTGTATCTCTGAATCATTAACCTCCTAATAATTTGTGGCAGCCACTGTGTCTTATAATTCTGGTGCTCTGTCCTCATATTGGTTACTCATGCTCCCTAAATTTTCAATAGAATTTTTAATCTCCTGGATTTCTGTCTGGAACTTTTCATTGACACTAATTCTTTGCTAAACTGGTCGTGCATGTTTTGTAACATATTATTTAGCTCAACCAACTTTTTATTAGTGTCTTCTATAAATTCCTGAATCATTTTGGTTGCCACATCCATTATCCATTTAATTATATATTCTCTGAATTCGCTGAGCAAGCACCTTATTGATCTGTTTGTAATCTCCTCTGTTGTTCTCTCAAACAATACAGCTGTAACCCAGTGTGGTGGCACATGCTCCCAGCACTTGGGAGGTTGAGCCAGGAGGATAGGTGCGAATTCAAGGTGAGCCTGAACTCATAGTGAGACCCTGTCCCAAAAAGAACAAACAAACAAACAAATTCAGCTGTGTGGCTTTTACTTTCCCGCCTCTCAATGTTCCATGAATGAGTTTGAGTGGAATTGGGAGTTTCCAGAGATATTGTTGCCTTGTTTTCTCCTCATTCTACTGTTTTTTTTCTGTGTATTTTTGTTTTGTGCTGACAACTGTATTTGCTTATAATGGAAATATTTTGTTGTTAGTATGGAGATCTCCTTAGTGTCTGTCTGCCTGTCTCTGATGCACTCTGGGCATGGCTAACTATAGTCCTTTGCCTCTGTCCCAAGATCTGACCTGTTAATTTGTGAGGGAAGGATGCAGTATAATTGGCCTGGAGTCCAGTTCTCTGGGAACAGACTGCTGTATTGTTTACAATACAATGGTAAATTCAGATATTGGTATACAAAGAAAACCCATCCATAGCAACAACTATGTCACACTGTCAAGAGCAAGTGAATCAGAAATATTAATATCATCCCAAACAAACTAGATATTAACACACCATAAGAACCGATAGTACACCCCCAAGAACCACAGGAAAGAGATTCTTCATTATTGTATAAACATTGAGATAATCCAAATACTGACATATAGTAAATACACACTGAATGGGACTGTACCTCAACTAATAATACAAATTAATTCAACATTTAAAACATAGAGGTAACTATCTAAAGGCTCAGTGTTTACAGCAGTAAAGATGAAGAGGTTTGCAAGTAGGACAATTACAGAAGAAAATTTTGAAATATTGAATAGTGGAAAATGAGGAAGAAACTGAAAGGAGACAAAAGATCCTGCTAAGAATTAGGAAAAAGGGCATTATTAGAATTACATAAAGGTAAGAGGAAAGATCAAGTGGAAAGAGCAAACACCAAAAAAGAAGATAGGAGAAAAAGAAAATACATGGAGAATGAACAAAGGAAAAGGAGAAAAATCAAGAGACGAAAGGAAAAGTCCTCAAATCCAATGAAGAGCAGAATAAATAGAGAAAAGAATCCAAAAAAAGAAACAGAAAAAAATTGTCTCTGTATTTTTGAATGAGTGATTTCTCTTCAGGATCTGCAGTTTTAGAATTCACCATATCATAGTTGTCTCTGCCTAACTTTATGGGCTGCGGGTTTGTGTGGTGAGCCTCTGTTCCAGAGACCTCTCTGTTTACCCCAAGCTAAGGCCGCCATCCAAGGAAAGGCAAGTCCTTGCCCATCCCAGCAGAGAGGGAAGGCAGTCAGACCTCCAGTCTGTGCAAGGCTCAAGCCCTCAGGGCAGCACCTTCAGATCCAGGCATTTCTAAGCACAACTCAATCTGACCTGGCTTCTCATCATGGAAGTCAGGAACCACATCCTTCCTGGCCTGAGCTCAGACCTCTCAAGGGTTCTATGTCTCGTTTAAACCCTCTCCAAACCGTCTCCCATGGCTGTTTCCCATACATTCACTGTGGGAAATAACACTGGAATCGCCTGAAGGGAAGTTATTCTTTAGTTGTTCTGAGTTCTCAGTCTTTCAGCCCATTCCCAAAATGGCACCTGATCAAGCACTCTCTGGGGATGGGGCAAGCACTGCCCTGGATTCCCTCTCTGTCCTTGCCTGTCATATGAAAGGAGCTACCCTGGAGCGAAACCCCACACTGCCTTTGCTTTTGCCATTCACAATAGCCAGGGGCTCCTCCTGGGGCCAGTGCCACCCGCCCAATCTACTATTTCTCCCTAGAGCTTCTGTTCCTCAGAACTTACCTGGTCCACATGATTCTCTGCCTTAGAACTGGGCTAAGTTTCCAGATTGCTTCATTCTTGCCTCTGCACTCTGGTCCCTTTCTCCAACTTCTCTGCAGTTTCCAATTCTCCTATCAGTTCCTTCCCAATTCCTGGAAATCTGCATCCCCCTTTCCTCACCAAGCGGTCACTTTCCGTGTGTCTGGACTCCAGATCTCCAAGAGATTACACTGCTGCTGACTGCTGCCTCACCATTTCCCTCTCTGACAGTGTCATTTTTCTCCATAATTACTAGCACACACAAGGTGACATGCAGTATTAGAGGAAAGCCTCAATCGTGGGTGAGCACAGTCCCGAAACCCCTAAAAGCAAAAGATATAATAACATGTATAATAGAGCCAAATTATAAAAATGTTACAAAGTGGTGTCTGTAAATATTTTAAGCTAAGTAATTTAGTGGGATTAGACCAAGGAACAGAAAATGAAACTTTATTTCATTAAGAAAAGCATGCCTGGGGAAATAATATATAATTCATGTATGTCAGTAAAAGTGAAAAATCAGGATGATACTGGTGCTGATAGACAATTAAAAATAATGACAGAAGATTTTGTGTTAGCATTATATTCATGTGGCAACAGCTTCTAAGAGCATAAACTGTATGGTAAAGCTGAAGGGAGAGCTGCAAATGTGGTCTAACACACAGGTAGGAGCAGCCAGAAAGACGAAACAATGACTGTGGTCTGGATAAAGGAAGAGGACACAGCGATGAGAGTCTGTGCTGCATTCTTTTATCTTGTGCTTCAGAGACATTTTTATATAAGACAGACGATTATAAGAGACAACAAAAATAATAATTCACACCCTAGCATTTGTGAAGGGACGTTAGAAGCTGTCTAGTTAAGTCGCTCATTGTACAGATAAAGAAATGAGACCCAGGGAGAATCATCTCTGCATGGTTACTTAGCCATACAAGAGCCTGTCTTTCTCCTCAGAATTTACTTTGTAAAACTTTATAAATGTTCA
Organism: Dinomys branickii; assembly: GCA_004027595.1. Lineage (NCBI taxonomy): Eukaryota > Metazoa > Chordata > Mammalia > Rodentia > Dinomyidae > Dinomys > Dinomys branickii. Next base: position 118,864 of record PVLD010003680.1, read on the forward strand.
ATAAAGGAAATTACAACTAATCCCAAGTATTTAGTGATTATAGATGCTGTAAAAGAACACAATATTTTTGCATAAAATAAAAATAATCATTGAAAATGTCTCATTACAAAGGCAGAGCCCTGTTTTGTTCTTTACTTTGACCCTCAGTGCCCACCTTGTGTCTGGCACAGAGAAGACATTCAATAGTTGTTGGGTATTTTTGTAATTGGATCAGTGGTTGATGGCTGGTGATTGGACGACTGGATAAATGGGAGAGTGAGAGGAGGAAGGGAGGAAGGGCAGGACAAAGCATAGGTGGGTGGGTGGGTGGAGGCTTAGACAAGTGACTTTCAGAGAGGAAGTTTGATCTGTGCCCTGATTTCCTGAGGAAGAATTGACTGCCAATTTTGGCCATGCTGTCTCAAATTGAACAGAACAATAAAAATATTTTGAATAATCTTGAACAGCAAAGACTTCACATTCCTGTTCAAGTCTCAAAAACTTGACATTGCCAAGAGAACTGTCAAGTTTAGCGCGGAGATTATGAGCATATCCATTTCATTACAAGTAAGAATAATATCCATGATCACACAGAGGACACCAAACTAGTGAAAACACTAAATTATAGATTATAGATTTCCTGCTGTGAGACATATTTACGAAATGAGAATAGGCTGATAAAATACTATCTAGAAGAGATCACCAGGCAAAACTTTTTGTTAGTTGATGAGAATTTATAATTATCATGCCAATTATAAGTAAAGCGATGCCTCCCACAAATTTAAGGATGTTTTCAAACATCTTTCTGGCACAAAAACAAGTGTCCTCACGTCTCTTTCATATCATTAACTAGATATGCAAACATTTTTCTTCATTCTACACAGCTTGCCTGAGTTTTTAAATTTGGAATTAGTGGCATCAGTCTGAACTGATGAAGCTTTCCTGGACACCGCTATTTGTGCAAACCATATACCGCTGAATGTTTACTAGAGATCTCAACATTATCGCTCAGAAATTTCAGCTGAACATGAATTCTTTCAACAACGTTTATCAGTCTCACTGATTGTGTAATTATTAATCTGGTATATTTTTTAAGCTAATATACAGAAAATTGGAGGAAGTTCTACAATTTTCCCCTCTTTTCTCTCTTTAAATGTAGCTGAGTTCAGTCACCATCAGCACTAAATTCCCTCCAGAGCTCACAGCCATCAAGATAGCTAGCGCAGTTTGAGGTTAAGCATATTTTACCCATAAGTTGCTATATTTGGTTCTCCAGTTATTATTGCAGTTCCTTGGGGTACATTTAAATCCACCTTATTGTAAGAGATTATGGAATATAGTGGCTAATGTGTCTAATGTAAAATAAATGACTATAATGATTTATGATGCGACACTTCAATTTTATTGAACATAAGGATCATTGTACTAAAATGGATGGTGTATTGCTGGTTTAGCATAAAATACCGAATAACATATTCAAGAAAATGAATGGCTCGGCCAGTTCATAATATTCTGCCCCTTCAGCTGAGAGGTCTTTAATAAGCAAGAGTGTCATTACACTTGGAAATGTATGTGTAGGTAATCCATTATCTAGAACAATGACAGGAATCTGGTTGAGTCCTTATTAAAGAAGGGGCTTTTAAGGAGAAAATGCAGAATTCTTGGGTTTTCTTAATAGTGTCATTTCCACCCAACCACAAAGCAACTAGGGCTTCGCACAATAGTTAATTGGCCTTTACATTTAAAAATTAACACCTTGAGACTCTCTTGTGGCCTGCAAGATGGAAGAGAATTTGGGAAACATTTTCATGTTTCTTCAGTATCACCCTCAGGCAAAATCTTTAAAGCCTTTTTCTCTGGGTGTCTGTTTGCCAACTCTTTAACTCTTGCTGTGTCCAGCGTAAACAGCAACACATGCTGTGTCTTTCCCCTGAACTCCGTATTTATGTTCAGTGAATGAATCGTAAGGTAGACTTAAGAGAGCTTGATTTAGCTGTTCTCATTAACTATAATTTTAAAAATGATTTTCAGGGATATAATAGACCGATTTATTTATAATCTCATACCTGATAAATGACAAATGATAAGTTTAGATTAATAGTAAAAGTTCTAGCCTCTAAAAACTGGGTAGATATAAAGGATAAGGGAATTAATATGGCTGTTTTCTGATTCTCTCACTCTTGTGATCCTACCTTCCCAGAACCATGTTCCTCTTGGGATACAGTTCAAAAAATAGATAATTCCTACCTAACAACTACATCCTGAAGAGATTATTTTAATATCACCCATTTCATTCCCTAAAAAACTAACTAGTTTTCCTCTTGTGTGGCTATCCTGGCAAGAGATGAAGCATCCTGTGTATTTCGAACCCACCTTCTGCATTATGGGTCATATTGCCATCTAATCCATTACCCATATGCCTCTGCAACACAATGAGTTTATGCTTTTCTCCATCCTTCAGCCCAGACAAGCTCACTGACCAACTAGAACCGAGGAGCTGTCAAATTTGCATGATCCACAGTTTAGAGCCTTTTCCTCACTGGTCCAAGAACTCAGTTCAAAATGACCTTCACATATAGCAGTGTTGATTTCTTTGTCCTCAGGAGCAGACTTTACCACTGTCTGAAAAGACATGGGCCATGATGAGACAATACTCTAATAAGTGAACACCAAGCTTGTGGAGTTCAGGAAGTACTACATTCCAGAGCAGAAAAGTGTTTACAGTGTCTTCTGTACTTGTGGATTGCAGATGTTTATTTATTCCTGATACACTATCAGATCATTTTTATGTTGTTGTATTGATAAGACAGTATAGCATGAAACTATTCATTGTAGAAAAAAGTGAGAAAAATCCTGATGTGGCAGTTTAATCTGGGTGGTCAAAAGCTTATGAATAAGTCTATTTCTGAAGCAGTGTGGAGATGCTATAATCATTAGCTAAAAATCAGAGTGATAGGGATCATCTTTTGCTAATGAGAATGTTGCTTTTGGATCTCTTCATTCATAAATCTGGAAAAGACCAAGCCAAAACCTATTGAAATATCTCTGACCCTAAAAATGTTCCCCCAACCACCACAATCTCCATACTCTCAGCTCTAAATTTTAAGGTTTCTCTCCACAGCAAATTCCATTCAGTCATTAAACATTATCAGGATGTTTTCATAAATAATATGAGGACATTTTCTTTTTTCCTTACACATTCACTATTTTCCCTCAAAATATTGTAGCAATTAAAATGGCTCATAAGGTCTTACCACAGCCCCATAAGATATTGTTTTCTCTGCATTAATGCTCTCCCACTGGCTTCAGCTTAAATCTCTGTCTGAGCATCTTTGGAACTGAGCCACAGAACTGTGACTACAAAAAGGAGCCTACCAGAGCCAAAGTACACACTCTGAAATTTGTCTAGTGAGAGGCATCCTGCTCAGACTCCACTGCCAGTTCAGTACCACCCCCACCCCACCCCGACATACACACCTCACCACCTACTATTTCCAATGTTTTCTCTTTTTGCTGCTTTCTTCATTATGCTTCCTCCATAGCCTTGTCTTTTAAATTTTCTCTCATGCCAGATACCTACTTTATTCCTCCTAAATTCCTTCTGTTTCTCACTTCAAAAACCAAGCAATATTTATAACCCAGGCATCCATTTATGTGAGGTTCATGAGTACAATGACTTATGTGAACATATCTCAAAAAATGCTAAAGGAGCCTTTTCTGAAACCAAGGATTTCGTACTTTTTTTAACCTGAAATAAGACTTGGCTTCTTTCACATTGAGTTCATCTAACTACTTCTTCCTTCACTCTTGAAGTCTATAGGAAGATCCCAAATAAAGCTTAAACGTCCATCATTTAACCCTTCAAAAGTACTGTGATTTACAGCAGATTGTTTCTAAGAAATTTTAAGGTATCCACCCAACATTGCTATTTAAAAGCATCTTTTTAAAATCCTCCTTCAAATTAGAAACTGTATAATCGCATCAAAGGGACATAGGATTTCTCTTTAGGAGCATTGTTTTTCCAAATATTTTAGCCCCAGCATTCTACTCTGCTTGGGTTTAGTAGACAGACCTTTCAGAACTAGGCATCACAAGTCTGGGGTAAGTTTGGAAATCACTGAGACTGTCAAGCGCAATTAAACAGGACAATTGACCCATTCGAAGTTATGTGTGATGCATTTAGAAGTTGGTAACTTGATCAAGAGACTACAAGGTACATAGGATGTCCCTCAGCATTCACTTGGATAGAGTAATATCTTTCCCTCCAAGCCAGAGGTAACTGAATATTTGCATTTCACAGTATTCTTTTTGTTAATCAAAATAAAGAATTAAAATAGCTAGAGGCAAAAGTAACAAACAAATTTTAAATTTTTCTGTAACATTTTGTAATTCATGAGTAAAGGCAAGATGCCTTGCTCTTGGATAGGAGAGCTCAGAGATGTGTAATGAAAATCTCCCCTCCAGAAGTTATAAACTGATTGGGATACTCTCCAAAATAAACAGGTGTTTGAAGAATTTGTAGAGATGGGCAGTTGAGAGTGGCTACTGACTTGATGCAGTGATTCTAAAATTAATCTGGAAAAATTAAAAGATAATGATAGTTTAAAAGTTTTGTAAAAAGAAAAATGGAAAATTTCCTTTCTATAGAATAAAATGAATTATAAATAGTAACAATCACAACAGTGAGTTATTGTTATAGGAATATCAGGCTGAAAGGGACAGCTATAGGTCTGGAAGTGGTCCCTATTTGTATGGAAAATCAGTGTGTGAGGTGGCTATTTAAATGCGTAGCAGAAAGATACTCTATTTAATAAACGTTGGTTGGGTAATAATACAAACTTCCTTCCTCTTCTACCAAAATAAACTTCAGGCAAACCATAGAGGGATAAGTAATGTAATGGGAGGAAAAATTGATACTAGACGGTTCTAAAGGAAGGACTTCTCTGGAAGCACCATAAAATTCAGAAGCTACAAGGTAAAATACTGATATATTTAACCACAAAAAATTCAGTTCTTACCAAAAGATAAAACCAAACTAGTATAAGCTGTTCACACCACATATTTCTAAGGTCTGATTTTCTTACCAAGCTAATTACATTATTATATGTGAATACATACACACACACATACACACACACACAAATTATATAAATATGCATATACAACTTTTAAATTTCTCCAAGTAGATTCCTAATGTTTATGTGCTTTGGGGGTGCCAAATTTTTAAATGTCTGTGGGGTAATTTTTTAATATAGATTTATAATCATATTTCTATTTGTAGGCATATGTTTTTATAATCAAACCTCATGTTGATATTGTTTAAATTTAATACATAACTCAGCAATTCATAGTCTTTTTGGAGACAAAGACCCCTGTAAGAATCAGACACTATGGGCTCTATCCCTTAATGAGTGCATATAACTACAGGTACCAAAATGCTAAGTTATGAAGCCTTGTTCTAAATAATTCTTATAAAGTGAAGTAATGACAGTTGTGTATTGCTGCAGAACAGATCACAGTCAACCTGAATGGTTTAAAACAAGAACCATTTTATTCCTTGTGATTTTGTGGGTCAGAAATTTGAGTAGGACCAGCAGGTACAGATTGTCTCTGGGTGAGGCTGCTCGCACATTGCTGCATTTGGGAGATGCAAGAGCACCCCACACATCATCTGTCTGGCAATGGGGACATCAGTGGTCCTCCACTGGCCTCTTTCTTTCCAGCAGAATAACATAGGCTTGCTTACCTGGAGGCTCGGGCAAAAGCAGAAACTCAGTTCTTCCTGAAGGCCGTATCCAGCTGCATAGAGCATCACTTTTACAGGATTACCTGGGCCCACGCACATCACAAGCTCAACCCAGATTCAAAGCAAAGTAAACTCATGGTAGGAGGCAAGGCACAGTCACAGTGAGAAAGGACACATGGGATGAGAGCAATCATTGTGATCATTTTCAAAAACAATCTGCTGGGCATGCTGGCCCGTGCCTATGGTTCCAGCTATTCAAAAGACTGAAGTAAGAGATCACTTGGGTTCAGGAGTTTAAAGTCAGCCTGTGTAACACAGACCCTGTCTTATACATAAGTAGACAGGTATGCAGATAATTAAATTTTAAAAACAATGTATCACAATATAATTCTCTAAAAATGCACCACCCTTAGCCACAAAAGAGTTTGTTGATGTGCTCTAACCTCTAACAGACATAGAAAGCTCTAGTTTCAAATCTCTTCAGGTAAGTCTTGCTTCTCTGGATAGCAAAGGGTCCCATGTTTTCATGGTGGACCTATGTTCCAATCCCAAAGGAAGCTCTGAGGAAAAAAAAACATAGCTTTAACATGGATAAAGATGATGATAAGATTTATGACACAAAGACTTATGATCCCAAATCCCAAGAGAACTGCTAAATGTGTCAAATCTAACTACAGCTTTACCTCCTTTCTAAAACACCACTCATACATGACACAGTACCTCATTCTTCAGCGACAGTAGACAATCAAGGATGCCCAAACATAGGAAGAAACGCTCTGAAGAGCAAAAGAGCAAATATAAAAGATAGGAACCTAAAGTACAGAGCCATAATAATGGACATGGGTAAAAATTACTAATTTATAGCCCCAAATAAATTAGAAGATACAGTATGTTAGTAAGGAATGGGAACCAGGAAAGAAGAAATGAAAAAGAGTTCTTGGAAATAAAAACACATTTGCCACTGTGGTATTGAATGCAGTTTTCTGGTGGTCTGAGTTTTAACTAAATCCAAGATCAATAGATTTCAGATCACCACATGGGTCCCTCTTGGACCTGCCCTAATAGTAGAACAAAGCAGAAAACTGCAATGAGTGCTGACTGCATCTCCCTGTTGGCTGGACAGGTCTGTGATTCCTATGGGTTCCACACAAAAGCTATGGAAAGGAGCAGAAATTGCATCATCCTGAAAGGCACCCATGGAAGGGCAAGATTTCCTAATTGTCTGTAGAAACAATTGTCTCATCATGACTATTTTTAACACCTGGATATGGCTCAAATTCCTTTCAAGGGCAGGAAGAACATATTCAAAATAATATGGTTGACAGGCGAGCGTACTAAACAATAACTTAGATAACTTCCTGGTCTCATGACTTCTACCTTCCCAGTGCGACTCTTTTCCCAGCATACTGGTAACACCTGTGGTTTCATCATTCTTGAGCATCTCCTCAGAGAATCTATGGAAACCTCTCATTGCCAACAACTGGAGTCACTCTGAAATACTGAAAAACTCTAACAAGCCAGAGTCAACATACTTCTATAAAAGTGAAAATATTTAACAGGTGGGCTAAGTTAAATATAAAAATAGCCTCGCCAAATGTAGACTAATAAGACAAAGGGGTTGTAAATTGGATGAGGATGGGAACAGATTTTGAACTCAAGCTAGAAGTTTCGACATTTAACTTCTAAGAATATTAGAGCGAAGAGAGGAAATGAATGGGGGTAATTTAGGCCATGTCTCAAAAGTTTAAAAAAATTAAAAGGACTGGAGATACAGTTCAGTGGTAGAACGTGTGCCTAGCATGAGTGAGGTCCTGGGTTCAATCCTCAGCACTGTTGGGAGCAAGGAAAGAAAGTATCTTAGTCATTCTCCTACTCTCTGAGGCAAAATACCCAACATCTGCCACTTAAAAGGCAAAGAATTTATTTTGGTTCATAGTTTATACAGGTTTCAGTTTATGCTAAGCTGGCTCAAAGGCATGGCGGCACTCCACAAGACCACGGCAGAGGAGAAGCTGGACATGGCAGGGCAGTGGGGAAGCAGAGAGCTAATGGAATGCCAGAGGCAGTGGTGCACTCTTGCAACTCCAGTACTCACAAGGCTGAGGCAGGAGGACTGCAGTGAGTTTGAGGCTACCTGGGCTAAACAGTCAGTTCAAGGCCAGCCTGCACTACAAAGCAAGACCCTGTTCAAGAGAGAGAGAGTGTGTAAGGGAAGGAGCCTAGAGGGAAATGAACCTGTCTACACTACAAGTGACCCACTCCTTCCAACCCAGATGCCTCTAACAGCAAGTTACCTATAAGCCCCCATGATACAATCACTTTCCAAAAGCACCACTTAAGAGCACATGAGACTCTTGGGAACACCTACATACAAACCACAACATTCTTCTCCTGGCTCACAAAAGACTCATGCATATCCCTTTATGAAAAATGTGTTTAGTCCATCTCTAAGAACTGCCAGTCCCAACAGTTTCAGTATTACTGAAATTCCGAAGTCCTAAGTTTCCTCTGAAACTCAAGGCAATCCCTTAGCTGAGTGCCTATAAGAGTGAAAATGAAAGTTAAACACTGTGAACATAGAATAGCACAGGGTAAACATTCTCATTCCAAAATTAAGGAATAGGGGAACAGAAACCAATAGGACTAAAGCAAGACTGAAATTCAGCAGGGCAACAGTAAATCTCATAGTTCCAGATGCAGCACCCAAGGCAAGCTGTGGCAAGACGTGAACTCCAAAAGGCTTGGCAGCCCCTCCCCTACAGCTTTGCCAGTGGTCCTCACTTGAGCTTCTTTTACTCACTCCTTGTATCTTTATTCAGACATTTCATGCTCCTGGCTCTTTTAACGTTCTCGGGTCCCCACTACAGTTTTGGTTTCACTTTCACAGCTTCAAACACTGCCCTCTCAGGGGCACTTTCTCCTGAAATCAGGATGAAAGCTTGCCTGACCCCACAACTCCTACATAGTACACGCCTGTAAAACCAGCACCATGTGGATGATGACAGGTCCTGCCACCAGCATGAGCAGTAGCTGAGTTCCCTCAAATCACGGCCACAGAGTTCTCCAACTACAGGGATGGCTTAGCAGTAAGAACTAAATACCAAGGAACAAATTATTTAGATGGCCTGCATTCCAAGGCATGGTGTCCTGGGGCTGTCTTCTCAAAGCAAACTCTTTCACCTTGAAATTTTGAGCATGGCAAGGATAGACTCTTGCAAATTTATGACAGTCCCTCAAGCCATTTTTCCTATTGTCCTGATCCAAAGTAGTTGGCTTCCTTTTAATGTTAATCTCTTTGTAAACTATGCCTATGTCTCTGGCCCATCTGTCTTTGCAAGTCCCAACTTTCTGGAGTTTCCTTTCTGGCCAAAGTAAAAACATTTTAAATCATTCAGCACTTGCTCTGTATATTCATTATAAATCTGGCTTAAAACCCCCAAGAATATACATGCTACCACCTGAATATTGGGTTGCTTTGAAATTTCCTCTACCAGATTAATCAGTCTGCTGCCCTTAATCTTGCTGTCCCACAAGGTCTCAAGACTTGAGCAAAACGTAGACAAATTTTCTACCAGAGAATAACATGTATGGCTTGAAGTCCAACTTCTAATGGAGTCCTTGTTCCCAAGTGAAACCTCTTGAACCTGATCTCTACTATTCTATCAGTGTGAGCATTCTGGTCTTCTGAGCTCTTACCAGAATCTCCCATCAAGTTTGGATTACAGCATTCTAGGGCTGCTTCGGCCAGCACCTTCAAATGTTTCCACACTCCTCCAATGAACCATTTCCAAAGGCTGCTGAACCACACAGTCAGGTAGCATCACAGCAACAATCCCACTTCTCTGGCACTTAAATCTGGCTTAGTCTCTTTTCTTGTTGCTAGGACGAAATACTTGACACCCACAATTTAAAGGAGGAAAGGTTTATTTTGGCTCACAGTTTATGGAGGTTTCAGTCCATGGTCACCTGCCTCCAAGGTTGGATGGATGGCAGAAGGTTGCTACTTATAACACAGCAAAGAAGCAGAGAAAGTGAAGGGAAGGACTTCAGAGGGAGATAAACCTTTCTAGGCCATGTGCACAGTGACCCAGCAGTCCCTCCACTCCTCCCATAAACCCCACCTCCCCACACTGAGTCAGCTATTCGTCCTCCATAATCTAATCACTTTCCACAGGTCCCACATACGATCACGTGAGGCTTTGAGGTACATTTAGATATAAAACATAATAGAAAGTTTCTAAGGACTGAAAGATACCAACTTTCAGATTAGAGGGAATATAAGTGATTAGGTACAGTAATTGTCTTACTTTTCTCTCATTGCTAAGGCAAAATACCCAACACCCAAAGTTAAAGAAAAAAAGGGTTGTTGAGCTCACAATGTGTAGAAGTTTCAGCCCATAATGCAGGGCGGCATGTGGCAGAGGGGCAAACACTCATGGTGCCAGAAGACAGCAAAAGCAAGAAGTGGAAGCAAGCCTCTTTCCATCCCTTGTTTGTGTGCAGGCTACAAGCCCTAGGGTAGGTGTGGCCTCACATCGTTAATCCCAGCATTAAAGCACGAATCAGTCATAAACTAGATTGAGCCACCTCCGAAAAGCCTGTCCCCGCAATCACGTGAGACTTTGGAGAGACATCCAGACACAAAACTTAACAGTAATTGAAAAATCAAACAAAAAAGATGCACCTCATGGAACATTGCCAGGATATTTCTAGATAACAAATATGAGAAGTGTCAAAAAGCACACAAAAAGAAGGGGGAGAGTCTTAAAGGAATTGGAATAAGGAAAACATCAGTGTTTTTAATAGCTCTGCTAGAAGAGAGAAAAAACGTCAAAGTAATATTTGTATAACTCTGAGAGAAAAATATTTTCAGCCTATAATTCTATATAACCTTTTAGCCAGTTGTGAGCATGGAATAAAGACATCTTGAGATATAGAAGCCCTCAGAATATTTATCTCCTTTCTATTCTTTCTTACTTGATCCTTAAGGTTTGGCTTAGTGAAGTGGGAGAGTTAACTGTGAAATATGAAGATTCTCTGAGTGTTCAACTAAGTATCCAGCACAAGGATCCAAAATGTAAAGCAGGCTGGCAGTGATGGCACATGCCTATAATCCCAGCCCTCAGGAGGTTGAGGCAGGAAGGTTGCTGTGAGTTCAATGCCAGCCTGGGCTACAAAGTGAGTTCAAAACTAACAAATTTAAACTCACAGTTATCTGTTGTCACAGCATTTGTCTGTGAAATGTAAATATGTATACTATATTTCTCTGCAGTAAATAAAACACAGTAATTATAAGCAGTTAATTAAACAATTTCATTAGGATTTAAAAATACAGTAGTCCAAGTTGTCCACAAGGGATGTGTTCCAAGATATCTAGTGTGTCCCAAAGCTATAGGTAGCATCTAACTCCATGGCTACCTTTCTTCAATATGTACCAATAATAAAGTTTAATTCATATATTAGGCACAGCAAACAATTAACAACTCATAGGAAAATAGAGCAATTGCAGTATACTTGTATTATAATAAAATACATTACCTCATGCCATCCAGGAGTGCACAACTTAAAACTTATGAATTATTTATTTCTCCAATTTTCCATGTAATATTTTTAGACTCTGTTTGACTACAAGTACATTCAACCACAGAAAGTGAAACTGTAGATAAGGGCTTAATTCTATACTCCTAATATATCATTAGGTATATTTTTTCTGGAAATCGAACTCAGGACCACACACTTGTCAGGCAAGCACTGAGCCACTGGGCCAAATCCCTGACCCCATTAGGTATAGTTTAATGGGGTTAGAAGGAAAGTGATGTAAGACAGGATGCAAAGCTTGAAATCAGTATACTAGGAAATAGCACTATAAGACATTTGTTGATCTGGAGATCAGGCTAAATTGCTAAAGATTTAAGTAGTTGTCCGTAAAAAGTTGAATGAAGGAAGAGAAGAAGTTAGAGTTCCAGAGTGTGGAGGAGGGATTTCGTTGTTGCTGTTGTGGTTGCCTTTTGGTACTACTTTATTTTTTAGTGTGTGTGTGTATTACTTTGACAAAGAAAGTAAAAGAAAGCAGAAAGGAGACTATTCAGCATGCTTTGATTCAGTTTAAGCCCGTTTTCTTTATTGGTCACCTTCTGGTTTCAAGCCAGCGTGAGTTGGGAGGATTGATGCTAAAACCCCCTCATTCCCCTTGTGGGGATTACTAGGGAGAGATGACTGTGCACCCTGGGGTCAGGTGGACACACGGGTGTTATCTCCAGCCTTTGTACCCACTGGCTGGCTGGCTCAGGACTACCTTTCTGTGCCTTGCTTCCTCAGCTATGTGGGGGAACGGCACAGAGCAAGCATGTTGTGTGGGTGGGTTGGAAGGTCTTTGTGAGGGAATAAATGTCCAGCGAGCTCCTCAGTGCCCGACACATACTAAGCAAGCAGTAAGCAGCAGTGACTCCATTTTAGTTAATAAGACACACATCACAAAGTGGTCAGTGCAGTGCTAGAAGGCCACTGGAAGTGCTTAGAAAGCAGAGCTCATGGGTTTTCAAAAAATAATTTCCTAGTGAAAATGATTGGTAGTTATGGGACATTTCATACAATCGGAAAAGCTTTGCAGAAGCAATCCCTCATGGCCAACTTCTGAAGCCCAGCACCCTGGCTTGTATTTTCTTGGCTTCTGTCTCCAGCACTGTGCATGTCAGGCCAGGTTTGGCACTTCATTACTTTCTCTTGGCTCTACTGCTGAGATCTGTGCAGCCTCCTCTTAAGGTTTCTGCCCTAGGGTAACTGCTAACAGCATCCACCCCATCTTCTGGCTGTCAACCAAAAGGCCACTGCGAGTTCATTTCCTGAGAGGGGCCCTGCTGGAGACCAGATAACCCAGCGGAATTGCAGAATTCCACTTGTTTACTTTTGCAAGGCAAGGCAGGGAGACACTAGGCTCTGCCTCCAGAGACCTCATCTGTTACCATCTCCGCCGTCTTTTTTTTTGAACTGATATTTTGTCACTCGTGACCAAGCAACAAACCACAGGAAAGCGCAGTGAAAAGCGTGAAGCATTCCCCAGTGTAGAGATGATGTGGAATAGGTAGTAACATAGCCAGACATAAATAAATATGTAAGGCCTAATTAAAAGTCATTTATTTGGGTATTATTCCACTTACAAAACAGAGATTTTTTTTAATGTGCAAAACATGCTATGATTTTAAGAGGAAAAAAGGAAATCAAATTATGTATTCCATATGATTTTTATCTTATAAAAGTTTTTTTGCCAGGCGTAGTGGTATATGCCTGCAATCCCAGCAACTGAGAAGCAGAGGCAAGAGAATCGCTACAAATTCAAGGATCACTGGGCTACAAAGTGAGCTCAAGGCCAGTCTGAACTGCATAGTGAGACCCTCTCTCAAAGAAAACCAAAACAATTTTCTTTTAAAAGCAACTCAAAGGAAATAAAACGTTAAGAGAGGTCATTCTGGGCTCAGAGATTGAGTGGTGTTTATTGTTTTTCTTGTTCCTTCACGCTCCTTCCTTTTTTTCCTTCCTTCTCTCCCTTTTTTAATATAAAAAATTTATTATTTTTTTCATAAAAATAAGTCTTCAAAATAATAGACTCCAGGATGAATAATACAATTCAATTCAATTCCATAAATACTTGAGTAATTATGTGTAATACATTAGGTCCTTTTAGAATTTCAAACACTTTTGTGATAAAAAGTATTTTATTGATTTAGTATTGAGTGTAACGGTATCTTACTACCGGCACTTATTCTCAGTAGACTTTAAACCTCTTGTGGGCAAGCACCAAATGTTAGACCTCTCAGGAACATAAGTCCTTGTTCATTCCTCTCTGATGCTAAGTGCTTATAAATAGCCAGCCTCGGGCAGGGAGAAGAGGCACTGTCCCTTTGCCTGTCTCTCCCCCGCAGCTCTGTGTTCAGACATCTTCTCTCTACAAAGCCTTCTACCATTGTCCTTGCTAAGCGACCCGCCCACCTTCAATCCTGCTCTGCTTTATTGTTCTTGAGAGTACTTACTGTTTTCTGAAATTATAAGATAAAGAGCTGTTAGTTCTCTTTGCTCCTTAGAGTTCGAGGTCCAGCAGTATAGGCTTCTTTTTTGCCTTCTTGCCTCTGTCTCCAAAGCCCAGAAGAAAAGATGACATAGAATATTTGATGAATGAATTTAATTGAACTGGGCTGACCAGAGAGACTAATTGAAAGCTCAAGAAAATTAGATTTAAAAATTGTAAGTTATCTCCATAAAATAGAGTTTTCATTGTACTCCGGGCTTCAAAGCGAAATCACCATTGCTGAGCATGAGCACACTCTAAGTAGCAAAACATAAAAGTTTCTAGGACCTGTAAGGTACCTGTTGGTCATTTAGATGCTAAAACCCCCAGTTGCCAAACCCAGTGAAATTTTGTGTTTCACCCCCCTTTGCAGCCGACATCCCATAGCAGAGGCAGAGATAAGATCCAGAGGCTATGTTTGCCAAGTGGATGTTCTGGTCTGAAAGTCCCCTGGCTATTGTCACACCATTTGTTGTTTTTTGTGGTTGGAATGTGGAGCTATTTGAGGGTGGGCTGATGTCTAAATTGAATAGGTGAAGGGAAGCAGAGAGAGATCTCCTTGGCACCTTTGTGGAAAGGTGGCTGGGGAGTATATGTACTGAATTACTCACTGTCAATTATTGATGGTTTTGGCTGGAATCATTTACACTCTCTAGTTACTTTGACATGTGGCCAAAAGGCAGCTGCTAGCCTGCGAGGAACTTCCCTTTCATCCATAGGGAAATTCAAAAGGAAGACAACAAACGAAGCTCAACCAAAGTAGCTTCTGTGAATTTCCAGAAAACTCAGGGCAAAATAATTATTCAAAAGAGTCTGTAACATTCCTTGACTGATTCATTTAATTTTATCTAGGAAAGTAAGGCTGACATTTAGCAGTTTGTACCAGTTTAACTCTGCCAGGCATTAGGCATGGAAATACTTGCACACCACTTGGTAAATGGCCACTACCCTGAGCCCCAGCGCCATCAGGGTCACCTGGGGTTTCCCATAAGACCCTCATGAAACTGTCCTCAGATACCCATGGACAAGTTAGCCTGGCACAGCAGAGAGTCTCCCTTAACAGGGCTTAGAGAGAATAGCTGAGTCATCCTGAGCAGTGGTGCCCACTACCTTTCATATGATCAATATTTGAATATCCCCCTCCCAACATTAAAATAGCAATTAAACATTCACTTGAAAATTCTACATCCTATACTGTTAACAAATCCAGCACTAACCTAACAGTGTCACAGACTCTGAAAATACTGAGCTGATTTGGAATACTCTAAAGAAGCTACATACGGTCTATTTCTGTTGCCTTACCCTATCAAAGCAAACCTCATTCACTTGCCTTATTTGAGAGCATTTTCTGAGAAAGGACATTATGAGTTTAACACGTACATCTGCAAATACACAGAATCTTGCTCCACTCCTGTACTGCAGCCATGGCTGGGGTATATGAGTCAACTCTATTCCATTCCCCAGCTCCACAGCACTGTGCTTCCTGAGAAGGTCTGATATCCAGTCCAACTAATTGCATGTTCTACAACAGTTGGCAATTTGTTCATTTTTTGGGAAAAAAGTCAGTTCTTGGGTGTTTCTGTATAATTGCTTAAATCTCAACAGCTCAGTGCACATTTTCTGTGCTATGATGTAGACAGTCCTCAGAAATAGGCACAGCACACTTTGGAGATGACCAGAACTTGATTAATCCAGAAGGTCCTGGATTGGCTTAAAGGCCTGTACAATGGGCTTTAGAACAAAGAAACTTCAGCCTACTATTCTGGGGGGAGGCGAGAGTATCGGGAATCAAACTCAGGACTTCATGCTTGCCAGGCAGGCGCTGTGCCGTTGAGCTGAATTCCCAGCCCCTGCAGCCTACTTTTGAACAAACAAACCAACCAAAGAAAAAACCCCACATTCATTGGTAATAAACATATAAAACAAAAGAGAACACTTAGGACACATGTTATTGGCATCAAAGTGCAGAGGCCTGCTGACATGGTTCTCCCTCTGAAGAAGAGGAGTGTGAGGTTATTTCCTCAGTCATTATGCTGAGCTGACTCTAAGGGATTCTGAAGGACCAATGGAAGAAAAGGGGGCTGCTTTCTTATTCTTGTGTACTTACCTCATCCCACTGTTTTAGTGATTGCACTCCTTTAGGGAAATCCCCTGAGTTCAATTTCCCTGAGTATTAAATTTAATCACCCTTCCCTTCTGAGCCCTGTTCCTTTTAAAATTTCAAGTCCATTCAGTGCATAGTTGATGAGCCACTACCTTAAGTTTCCCTTCTGTAGAGAATGAAATAGAAGTGGCACCTTCTTCTCAGTCCTTATGCTTCTGGTCTTATTTTTCAGGCAGCCTGGATATGAAAATCAATGAGTGGTTCTGAGAAAAACAAAGATTACTTAGCAAGAGAAGATTTTTATTTCACTTGAAGTATCTGGTTCCACAAAATAGGACAGAAACACCATACCTCACTTCAAACTTTCCTACCTTTAGCAGTTGGCTTGGCCAGATAGGTAATACACAAGATAAATTTTTGGAGAAGGTCTACCTGGGGGAGAAAGAACAGGAAGGAGGTAGGCCAAGCCAAGCAGAGGAAAATCGCATGCTGATTTATTCAGTAAATGATTATGAACAATCAAGCCTAGTGGAACTGCCACTTTAGGTGCAGGTTGTCTGAGTGAGTGCAGGATCGTAGTCATTAATCACTTCATATCAGACTCACCATCAGTCACATCTGCTGCTGCCATTTTCTCTATAATGTTGTAGGTGCTGAAATGTGAGCTAAATAGGCATTGCCTCTGCCTCTCAATTTGTTTTCATTTGAAAGGACACACAGCCAACAAAACGTAACTGATTTGAACAATCAACTTTGCCTTTACAAATCTTCTGCATTGAGTCTGAGTGCGTGGAGAATGAGTTCTTGCGGGACACAGGCTTTCCGCATTTCCATCTACACTGGGGCAGATAGGACGGTGCCAGGTATGAAGTAGGTCCTCCATGCTTCTCTGTGGAACAGTTGAAAAAAAACAAGTAAAGGATGCTCATGAAATATGAAAACAGAGTTGAGCATACATGATGCATTCCAGGCCATCTTCAATCTGTAAGGAAGTGAAATAACATTATTTGTGTCTCCAAACTTCATGGACACCCTTGTGTCTGTGAAATGGCAAATAGAAAAGGTCCTGGGACTTCTGTTCATTCTGTACGGGGACCAGAGAGATTTGCCATGTATTTTACAGTTACTCAGCAAAGACTTTTAAATATCTTTGAATAAAGCTAGCGGTTTCAAGAATTTACCAAGCACAGAATCTGGGGTGAAAGATGAGCACAAATGGGTGAGCTCCCTCTGTTAGTGTGACTAAGTCTCCTATTCGTCTTTCAGATGTGTCTCACTTGGGAACAATTCTGTCTCCCAGTGATATCTGTCAGGGTTTAGAGTTATCTTTGAGTCCCACAACTGGGAAGGGAAAGCTGCAGTCTCTCAAGTGGGTAGAGGCCGTGGATCTTGCTAAATATCTAAAATGAGCAAGGCAGCAGCCCCAACACAGAGTTCTCTCACCCAAGATGTTGGAAGTGATGAAATTTAGAAACCTGGCTGCTCTGAACTTTGGGAAGGTTTTCCTGACACACCTCAAACTCTGCCGATCCTTATCTTACTTTGTACTGCTCCTGCATAGCCTCTACTGGTATCACAATTATCATGACACACATTTGTCAACCCATGGAGGGGGCCCAAGGGAGATTGTCACAGGTGAGGTCCCAAGGTTAAAGAACACACATGCGCAAGACATCAGCAATAACAGAGGCAGCACGGAGGAGAACAGAGAGCCAGAGCTAGAGCAAGAGTAAGGGCCTCCTGCATCTTTATTGTATAATTCTTAAACAGGTTGTTATCTCATATTTACGTTCTTACATAGTGTCATAACTAGCTCATGGTTATGGCATGTAACCATATGTAACCTGTGCTAAACCATGGTTACAACACTGTATCCCACTGTGCACATGCACTACACAAGCATGGCCATGCCCTCGGGTGTCCTTAGATGCCCCTGGGGTGTGAAGCAGTCTGAGTGATTCCCCACAGCATTCTATTGAATTCTTCCATGAAAACTGAACTGCAGAACAAATGTATGTGTCTCCTCCACCACCACATCCTACTGGCAGGCCATCACAATGCCTGCCACATAGTAGACCCCTCAGTGAATATTCACTGAATGAATGAGTTAAGAAATGACTAGTATTAGAAAACAAGCAAAAGATACACCCAGGACGTTACACTGAGCTATAGTTTCAGGAATCCACAGAACTTTTTCAGGTGGTCTTGGCTTTCTCTTCCATTTCAGGTCAAGGATATAAGGGTACCCATGGCATGACAGGAGGCTAGAACTAATACTCAAACACCTCCCTGTGAACACTTTTAATTCATACTATTATGGTACTGGATATGTGAGCATTTTGCCTCTTTACCACTAAAGAAACTTGGATGCCACCATGACAAGCGGGGGTGGAATGAGGATTGATTTTGTGGCAAAGACTGTCAGCTGCCAGGACACCTATTCAGGCTCAGTGTCCCATTTACTTCTATAACCACATGACACCATCTTAGTTAATGGGATAAAGAATATCTGCGAGAAGACTATAGTACTGGAAAAGCTCTTACTTTCCTCATAAGAGCAAGAGGCCAAATAGACACCAGCCACTTCCCTTCTGGTTGGAGCCAACATCAGCAAATGTCTACACCTGCGCTAATCATTAAGAAAGAAAAATAAGTCTCCTCTGTACCAGGGTTTCTCTTCCCTATAGCTGAGGACAATCCTACGTGATTTTGCATCTTTTGCCTGGGCAGCTAATATTTCTCCATACATTTTTTGAATGATGCAAGAGCAGAAAAAGAGATAGTAACTAGCACAACATGGCCTGGGCTTAATCTGTCCTGAAACACAAAGTAATAAAAATCTACCTCAAATTCATCTGGAACCAGAAGAGACCCAGAATAGCAAAAGCAATCCTGGGCAATAAAGAAAAGTCAGGTGGAATCACAATCGCTGACCTGAAATTATACTGCAAAGCAACTGTAATAAAATCAACCTGGTACTGGCTAAATAACAGACCTGAGGATCAATGGAACAGACTGGAAGATGCAATCACAACAAAAAACCCACTCAGCTACCTAATATTTGACAAAGGGGTCAACCAAACCCACTGGAAAAAAGAAGACCTGTTTAATAAATGGTGCTGGAAAAGCTGGCTTGCCTCTTGCCGAAAACTGAAAATAGACCCCAGTCTATCACCATGCACCAAAC